>JANRMT010062790.1:68667252-68685848 GCA_026402145.1 Polypterus bichir lapradei | reverse complement strand
GGAGACACTCATTTGAGGATCTAAGGTTACGATTTGGAATATAGGGTGTCAGACATTCCGATATATAAGATGGAGCGAGATTATTTAAGGCTTTATAAACCATAAGCAATATTTTAAAGTCAATCCTGAATCACACAGATCAACATTACTAAGACCTTCACCTTTCTTTATTTTCAAATATTTTATAATATCTCGTTTTGTATCTCATTGTTATTTGACTGCTACAGTAGTTAAGGAAAAAAATAAGTAAGGGGTCTGAGTCTTAAATTGCATATCAATTACAAATAAGGCAAGAGTTAAATAGCAGCAAAAACTGAGCACTAAATAAGAAAATGGTTAGCATGAAAAACGCACAGCCACTGCTGCCCTCCAGGTTATATATATCTCTCTATTATATAAAAAAATCCTGGGACCAGACGAGACTTTTTAGCCTTGGACAAGATATGACTTTTTCAGAGAGATACGTTCAAGTCCCGTGAGACGAGACTTTGTGCCAAGAGATTTAACCATGCCCTGGGCCAGAAAAAAAGACAAAGAGTAGATGACAAAGTAGAACATCATAAAGAGGTTCAAAAACATTGGCGCGATACACATGCAGAGCAGGTTAGAGATAATGAAAGTACTAAAATTCGAAAATCTGAAAAAAATGATAGTAAAGATTGCATTAGCGCAAACAAATGGAAATTATTACTCAGTGAAATAATGGAACAGTGAAAAGAGATCTAATATATTGTTTGCATTTAAACTTTAAGTCAGAGACTTGTAGATCGTCTAATTCATGTTGCCATCAGGAAAAAGTAGTGTCTCTTCCCAATGAAGAGGCGTGTCCGTGTGAATGAAAAGATTTGTTATTTGGTGAAAGTGAAATCCAAACACGAGAGTGGCAGAGACGCGAAGGGAGCAGGGGGCGAAGCCCCCTAGTATATATATTTACATACAGTATATATATATATATATATATATATATATAGATTTCATCCTTAGCTTTAATTATTTAATTTAGGGTTGGGTTTGCATCATTGACAAAAGCATTAATGTTTTTGAAATAGAATGTCTTGCTCAATGCAAAAATTAAAATATCCTGGACCAAAGTGAGTTCTAGACCTGAGGATGGTTTTAGAGCTGATTTTGGAGCTTAAATTCTTTTGAGAATCATGTATTTTTTCCAATATTTAAAATTTCCCTCGAGTTGTGGTCCAGAAGCATGTGTACTACCATATAAATGAGATCTAACATTAAACGTGTTTCATCTTTCCAGCTGTCTTGCTGTTCTATCAGCTGCACTGCTTCATCAATCTGGAGCCCCAGGTTTGAACTCTGGCCCACGCACTGCTTGTAAGGAATGTACAGCATTGTTTAGTGTGGACTTTTCTCTGGGTCATCCGTTTTTTCTCCCACAACCCCCAAGGTGTGCAGGTGTGGTTACTTTGACACTCTGAACTGGCCCTGTATGTGTGAAGGTAGGTGGGCCCACTAGTGGGATGAAAAGCTTGAGTATTCCAAGATAGCAATGACATGATCAAGCAAGTTACAAAATGAATGGATGGTTTTAAAACAATATAATAAACCGACACAATAAAACATAAATCACAATGAAATTGAACATATATCAGGGTCAGCAGAGAGACAACAGTCGGAAACAAACCTCTGGGCTCCTATTATAACTGTATTTGCAAGTATAACAAAAATGCTGCTAGAGAATGTTTTCAGTAGATTAACACTAATGATATTTATTTGGGTTTGCTGTGGTTTGTATGAGGTTAGATTTCTTTGACTAATTAAAAAAAAATGGATTCTGTTTTGGTAACACTATAAACAGCTATTAATAGTCTGCACATTATAGAACATATTACAAGCCATTTTAACATGGAATAAAATAATTGAAAAATGACAGTAAATAAGACTTATTGATAATCTATTATTGTGAATAGCATAGATAATAACAGGATTAGAAATGTAACAATTGGTGTATAATGGATGCCTAAATTAAAGTGTGATTTTTTTTATCAAAGAAAAATAGATTAATTTGTTATTTTTAAACATACTTTAAAATTTGGCACAGAATCCAAACAAATAAATAAACTGGTGTCATAAAAACAGTCAGAAGACATCAAATAGGTTTAGGGTAGCCATTCGTATATTATGCCCTGGCTGCAAATAGGTAATTTTGCTTGAGTTCTTCACAGGTTTGAGTACAAAACAGAACTGATTTGAGTTTGAGAATATGGCGGCTTTAAAGACCAAGATAGGAAGTGATGTTATCAGGACTTGAACCGGAAGTGACGTCATCCATAGAGTTGGGCCCGGAAGTGATGTCTCCGAGACTAGAAGAGATGTCTTCAACGGCGTCGGAACCTAGCGGGATTTCCCGTGGATGGTCTGCAGAGGACTGAGAGAGAAAGTCAGTGCAGCTCACCATCCCCTGGTCTGGAGTGATACTATTATTACTCAGGCCCTTTAGTTGCCTCCTAATCGTACATGTGTGACACTGGCTATTGCAATAAAATACAGAATCCCAAATTAAATATACTTGGGTATCAAATATATCTGACATAATTTTAAATGTCAGCAGATTTTTTCTTTCATTAATTCTGCTACATGCTTTATTTTCTATGATGTATAAAGCTTAGTCTGTGCCATGGTTTATCATATAATGTGAGAATACGGTTTCTGATATAATGAAACTTGACCTCTAACCCCGTGACCCTGTAGTTAGGATATAGTGGGTTGGATAATGAATGGATGGATGGATGGACCTCTAACCCTAAAAAGTCTGGACTCCAGTTTTGAAACACAAAATGCAAGGCTTGCATGGCAAAGGTTAAATTGACACAGGCTGTCTTTAAAATGCATGTGATATACACATCAATCAGTCAGTCAGTCATCTTCCAACCCACTATATCCTAACACAGGGGTCTGCTGGAGCCAATCCCAGCCAACACAGGGTGCAAGGCAGGAACAAAACCCTGGGCAGGACGCCAGCCCACACACACACCAAGCACAATTTAGGATCACCAATACACCTAACCTGCAAGTCTTTTGACTGTAGGAGGAAACCCACACACACACAGGGAGAACATGCAAACTCCACACAGAGAGGACTCAGGAAACGAACCCAGGTCTCCGTACTGCGAGGCAGCAGTGCTACCACTGCGCCACCGATATACACATCTGGATTGGAACTGTTTTGACATTTCTATACAAACCCATTTCTGGGAAAAGTAGTGAAAATGGTAACCATACAGAAATGCAGGTGCCATAATAAAAAGCAGCAGTCAGCATTTCCATCTCATAAAAGTGTCACATAAGCAGGTATTTCCTATTAAACTATGTTTTATTAACCACAGAAAATAAAAAAAAGAAAAGGTTACAGTTTGGGTGATGTTGCCATCCACTTTATTTGGTCACTTTCCATCCATCCATCCATCCATCCATCCATCCATTCCTTTCTCCTTAGCCCAGGTATTTATTACAAGATATTCTGTTCAAATAACAATATGTAATTGTAATTATTTAATACATTTTTAGAATTGTATATACTCTGTCTAAGTGCCATGTCCGATGAAGACGTCACAATCATGGTCTCCCATCTGTCTCTTTTCCTTCCCATACTAAAAATCTCATTGCAGCTCATGTTGTTCCCATACCGTCTCAAAGCATTTCCACTGTTGGTGTTTCTCTGCCTTCCTCTTGCTCTCTTTCTATTAATTTTCCTGAACACTTTCAATGCCTTCAACTCTGATGATGTGGCCCATGTATTTTAATTGTCTTTTCTTTTTCACAAACATATGTTAAGACCAAATGTAACACTTTAGAAAGCTCATCTTTGTTTTCATCATTATGTGCTGGTTTATAAGTATATGTTTTAACTGCATACATTCTATTTTTGCCATAGCAATCCTTCTCTTGATTTCCTGATCATTTCTTCACATGCCACCCAGGTAGCAAAAATGATTCACCTGCTTGACATTTTCAGATTTCACATTTTGGCACTACTTTTTGTAAACGCCATGCTAGCTGTCTTCTTGCAATTCAATGTTACTCCCTTCTCCTCACTGCCTTCTACTCCCACATATAAAGTTTCGTGTAGGTCTCTTCACTTTGATCAATAAGCACAGTATCATCTGCATGTGACACCTCCTACCCTTATTCCTTTCAGTCCTTTGACGCCTCTTAGAATCATTTAGTTGTGCAATATCTGGTGATATTGTATATACTGTATTGCAGTGGTTCTCAGACCTGGTCCTGGCGACCCACTGTGGCTGCAGGTTTTGGTTCCAACCAACTTGTTTTTAATTGGTCTGATAGCCTAATAAAGTGCTCTGTTATTACCCAGTTTCTGTGTTTTGGAGTCAATGTGAAAGTTTGGTAAATTTTTATCAAAATGTACTAAGCAGTTATATGGGAAATATATTTTCTACTTTTTAACAATTATTTCATTCTGGTTTTCATTGTTGCTTTTCATGGTTTCTAGTTGTTTAATCCATTAATTACTAATCAGTGGGTCCTACATTAAAGTAGTTACAGCCTTTCATCATTCAGTGTTGTTTTCCTAGGTGTCTGCTCTGCTTCTTTTTAATTGGTATTATTAGGATACAACAAAAGAAACAAACACAGTAGAAAAAGTTGAAAATAATAGAAAAAAAATGAGTTAAGTATTTAAAGATATTGAAAAAAATAGAAATACTTCTAAATATTTTCCAAATGTAAAAATCATACTATTGTGCTTTTCTGAGTGTAGAATAATAATGAGAAAAAAGGCCAACTAATTAAACAAAATCAGTTATTATCACTGATTGTGAATTTGGCTGCAGCAAAAGCCTACAGCCACAGAGGGTCACCAGGACCGAGACCCCTCAGAACCCCTGCTGTATTGTCTTGTGCATTTCAGATAGTTCACAAGATACTTGTCTTAGAAAGGCTATTTTATGTCTTTGGATTAATGTATCAATGGAAAAGAGTACATTTTAGAGTTCTGAACTTTCTTTTTGCATAAAGTGACTTGAATGTCCTTAAAGACATAACCTGGGGCTTGAGTAAGCAAATATAAGAAACAGGTGCTAATGATCATTGACATCTTGTGCAAGTTGAACTAAAGTGATCAAATGCAATAAAACTGGGCCAGGGACGACCAGACTGAAAAGGGGAGGCTGCAGTAGTTGTAGCAGTTTAGCCTGCAGACCTTACACCACGGCAAAGTGAGCATGGTGATATGACACAAGGAGGTCATGCTGCATCATCAACGTCTTTTTTTCGTATGGAAGAAGTCAATTTTACTCTCAAGTTGGCAGGTAAATCAGAAATGAAGGAAATGTGCCTTTTTTGCTTAATTCTGTGGAGGGGGATGTTTTTTTCAAAGTAAACATTTTAAACTATAGCTTACCACTGAGAGCATTTGAATGAACACCATGAAACAATTGAATTTAACTGAAATGAATTCAATTCCTTTAATGTTATCATCCACAGTACAATGAGAGTCAATGTGCAACTCTTCCAGAAAACAATAATCTTCCCATAAAATGAAAAATAGTACAATAAAACAACAAAAATATACAATATATTATAATATTAAGTACAGTGTACATATATTGTACATATAGTGCAAAGTGCTCTACCAGGAGCACTTAATGAGCTGATTGAGTACGTTTATAGCTCTCGGGATGAAAGTGTCTCTGAGCCTCAAGGTCTATGCAGGAAAGGCTCTGTAGAGTTTGCTGGATGTGAGAAATTCATTTAGACTATGGCATGGGTGAGTGGAATCCATGTAGACGCTGGTGGCTTTCCTGAGGCAGTGAGTCCTAGAAATGTCCTACAGAACTGGAAGTTGCACCCCAACAATCCTCTGCACTCTCGACATAACCAATCAGCAGCTGTGCAGGTGAGATACCACTAACAAATACAATAGGTTACAATACTCTCTGTGGCGCAGCAGTAGTAGGTCAGCAGCACCTGTTGAGGGAGGTTGGCTTTCTTCATCTTTCTAAAGCAAAACATCCATTGCTGTGCCTTCTTCAGCAGTGCTGTGGTGTTAGCTGCCCATGAAAGGTTCTTGGTGATATATATCCCCTAAAGCTTGATACACACTCTAACTTGTCCCCACTGATAAAAATTGGAGCATGATCCTTATCACATGATCTTCTCATATTGATGATGAGCTCTTTGGGTCTTCCCTGTGTTGAAGGGGATAGGTTATGCACTGAGCACCATCCCACAAGATTTTTCACCTCTGCTCTGTAGGCTGATTCTTCATTATTGGAAATGCCCAATCATTGATGTGTCATCTGCAGATTTTATGATGGAATTGGTGGTGTACACAGGTACACAATCATGAGTGAAGAGAGAGTGGAGGATGGGGCTCAGTACACAGTCTTGCAGTGTGCCCATGTTTAGGGTTATGGAGCAAGAGAAATGGGGGCTCAAGCATACCACCTGACAGCGCTCCAACAGGAAGCCATTGACTTTAAAGCTCTGCTTATGGTTTATAAAGCCTTAAATAATCTCGCTCCATCTTATATATCGGAATGTCTGACACGTTATATTCCAAATCGTAACCTTAGATCCTCAAATGAGTGTCTCCTTACAATTCCAAAAGCTAAACTTAAAAGAAGTGGTGAGGCAGCCTTCTGCTGTTATGCACCTAAAATGTGGAATAGCCTGCCAATAGGAATTCGCCAGGCTAATACAGTAGAGCAGTTTAAAAAACTTCTGAAAACACATTACTTTAACATGGCATTCTCATAACTTCACTTTAACTTAATCCGATACTCTGTATGTTCAATTCATCATAATAACTATTCATGGTGGCTCTAAAATCCGTACTGACCCCTACTCTCTCTTCTGTTACTTTTTCCGGTTTCTCTGTGGTGGCGGCCTGTGCCACCACCACCTACTCAAAGCATCATGATGCTCCAACATTGATGGACTAAAAGCCAGAAGTCTACGTGACCATCATCATCAAGTCCTTCCGTGAGAACCCTAAATACAAAGAAGACTGTTTCATTTATGTTAGGTAGATTACCCAGAGGGGACTGGGCGGTCTCATGGTCTAGAATCCTGCAGATCTTATTTTTTTTTCTCCAGCCGTCTGGAGTTTTTTTTTTTTGTTTTTTCTGTCCAACCTGGATATCGGACCTTACTCTTATTCTATGTTAATTAATATTGACTTATTTTATTTTCATACTGTGTCTTTTATTTTGCTATTCTTCATTATGTAAAGCACTTTGAGCTACATTTTTTTGTATGAGAATGTGCTATATAAATAAATGTTGTTGTTGTTGTCCTGTGTCTGAGCCAATTTTTTACCCATCTGCAAACATCACCCTGAACTCCCACTTCTTTTACTTTGATGCCCAACCTGTCATGTGGCACTTTATCAAATGCTTTCTGAAAGTCAATATAAGTAATATCATAAGTGTCACTTTGATCACATCCTTTTGTTGCTTCCTCATAGAATTCCAGCATGTTAGTAAAACACGACCTCCCTGATCTAAATCCATGCTGACTATTCAGCAAACCTTCTGTTCTTGCCATGTGTTACTCAATCTTTCACTTAATAATTCCTTCCATTAACTTATCTGTGATGCACATTAAGCTTACTGACCTATAGCTGATTTGAAACTGCCTGATTACCTTTTTTATACTGTATAACTAGATATTATTTACCATTTTCCAGTCCTTTGAAATTTCCCCAGTGCACAGTGACTTCCTAAAAATACGTGTTAAGGGTTTATATATGTACTAGCTAGCCCCCTTAAGAACTTGAGAATAAATATTATCTGGTCCTGGTGATTTGTTTGATTTCTCCCTAAAATTAACAGATGACTTAAGGATTAAGACCTAATTGACTTTGCTTATGTGTATAAACACCAACATATCTATTCATGTTTTGTCCATGTGTGAAAAATATATATTTTTAGCAGGGGGGCAAACAAACACATCTTCCATGTTTGTTAAGAATTGGCTCATTTATTAATTTTGAAGCATTTTGCTTATATAATATGCTGCTTTCTAATGATCCTGCACGTGTCAGTTACATTTCTCCTAGTGGTATTAGTTGTCATTTGTACCTCTGAGTGCTGTTAATTAGTTGTAATATTTACTTTTCTAATTTACACCTTAGTCTTTTGCCACCATTGTTACAAAGCATCATGTTGTCGGCTCTCATGTTTAATACACATACATAAATGGAATTGGTTGTTTAGAAAATACTTGCTGATGCCTGTGCTTTCCATAACTTGTGAGTGAATTTCCTATATACATTGGGGATATATTTCTTTGAATTTATGGTAGTAATGCGCTCAACTCTAACTGAGCTTTTTGCACTGCTTGAGAGGAGGATTTCTTGTTAGTCACAGTTTCATACATTACTTTTTTGATCACACCTCATCCAAGATTGGTTCCTATCCTGCTCCCTATAACATTGGTATTATTTTCTTGCCTTGGTGACTCTGAACTGGATTAAACAGGATGTTTAATACACGGATGGAGTTCTTTGTTTAATTGTACTTTTTAAAACGAAGTTTTTTGATTCAATACGCCAATGACGTTTCCACATCACTAACTATGGTCTTAACAGGGACTACTATGGCAAATATTAAGAAAGACATCATCACCTTATCCTGATGAGGGATATGGTAGCAACATAGGGAGGTGGGCTAACTAAGTCACCTACCCTCATCAAATTATTTTAACACCTCCTGGAAGATAATTCCAGGTTGGCTAGGGCATCAAAATTCTTTGAGCATGTTCAAGGTCTGCCCCTGAATCTTTTCATAGCTGACCAGACCCCTTACAACTTTCATGAGGAGCATTTTAAATACAAAACCAAACCACTTGAACTAACATCCAGAGTAGCATTGGTTTTACTTTAAGATCCTCCATATTGCCAAACCTTTCATAATATCATATATTCCCATAATACTCAGCATACTGGTGTAACATACTGTACAGGCAGTCAGTCCTCCACTACTTCTCCATTATTCTGCCTTCCCATCTGAGAAGGGTACCACCAACCACCTTGGCCTACCCTCCTTTACTATAAATAGTAAAGTGTTGTCTTTTTACGCAGCTGCATGGATGATAGGAATCACAATGTAAAGGGTAATGATTACTCATAATTACTACATGTCCGTCAGATGCTGTGCTCTTTGTTGTCTGTTATCCAAGGCTGATAAGATGAGTAGCTCCCACTGTTTCTATTTTTGTCCCTTCAGTTTATCTCTTGGTTTATTTATACTTATTTCACAACCTTTCTTCTTTGTTAAGAAAATGAAAAAAATACAGAAGGACATTCTCAAGTCAATCCCTTGAAATAACACACAACATCTTCATTTAGAATTTGAAAGTAATTGATAATACAGTATAACTATACTAATAATTTAATTTCTATAACGTTGGCTGGACCTACTGTATATGCATGATATGGACACTGTAGAAGCTACATCTCTATATATATAACATCCAACGTCTCTCTGTCTGTCTGTTTGTCCGCTTTTCATGAGAGAACTACTTAACAGATTTAGATCAGGTTTTTTTCTATAATTTGTTTGAACATTCCAGATCTCATTGCGCTAAGTATCATAATTAGCATGCAGGAGTTATTTATTTGAGACAGAGGCTGCAGCCGAGGAGAGGGGGAAGCGTGATGTCAGGAGTGGGGAGCCGGGTGGGGCCCTCTTCACTCATGCGCCAGCCTCCGTTTGAGTCGGTCTACCTCTCGCCACGTGTTGGAGCATACCTTGCCTCCATTTAGCTAGAGATACCTGTTTGTTTATTGATTTTTAAAGTTTGTCTTGTTTCACAGCGGGTGGAGCTGTGGGGGATGGCTAGTATTATATAAACAAGAATGTTCTTCACTTGATTTTGGAATTAAACTGGTAACTAGATATTCATTCTATATAAAAATGTCTTTGAATCAAAAAGTCAAACACTATAAAATAAAAAGGAAATAATAAATGTAGCCATGATTCACACAATCAATATGACTCCAAAAATTTCAGGCCAGCTTAATTCAATTAATTCAGGTTCACATGAGATGGAAGCCTACCATGGCAGTGCTAGGTACAAGGCAGGAAACAGAAGATATGCACTGACATATGGGCCAGTTTGGATCTGTCAATCACCTAACACAGATATCTTTGGCATGAAAACTGGAGTAACTGAAGGAATAACCACACAGACACATACATGGACAATGTGTCAAAACTCCATGCAGACATCAACCGAGTGTGACATTTGGACCCAGGATACTGGATCCTGGAGGATGCAGCTCTGCCCAATGCACAACCATGCCATCCTTGAGTATATTTACTTCATTTCTTGTTTGTTTAAAATTCTGAACAATTATAAATGTGGAAGAAGTACTGAAAAATGAATAACAAACTGACCCAATTAAAATTCCACCTACTAGTAAAAGTGTTGCCCCTGCATCCCTGAGCACAGAAAAATCCTTCTTTTTGGATGTTACACTTTGACTGCCGATTACACCATTTGGCACAGAGAATAAGTAATATTATTGATTTACAACAGCCACTTATAAAAAAAAAAAATCAGGATCTGGTTTAATAAAACACAATTTAATGTCAAACCTCAATGTTCACTTTTAAGAGAATTTTATTTTTGTGTAATTGTACCCACTAGCATCTCGGATTTGTCAAATGGTGCCCATTTCTTTACTACAACTGTCCCCCTCGGCTCTGCCCACATAGTAGTGAAATAGGACAAACTTTAAAAATCAGTAAAAAAAGAAAAAAACTGTATTTCTGGCCAAGCGGAAGGTGGGAATTTTCCAACGTCAAACGTTGCCGCTGTATCTGATTATGTTCAGCTCTGATGGGAGACCGTCCCCCAAGTGGGGAGAAAAGCTTTTGGCCACGATATTTCTGACAATCAGCAGCTACCCTCTAAAACACACGTAGCTCTGATCTCTCTCTCAAAAATGTCAAACGTTACTCCTTAACAATTCCTAGATGATAATGTCCACTGAACAAACAGGTATCACTAGCTAGGCGGAGACAAGGTACACTCCCAACACCTGGTGAGAGTTAGACCGACACCAACCGAGGCTGGTGCATGAGTAAAGAGGGCCCTGCCCCTTGGCTCGCAGCCTTTCTGTCAGATTTGCACAAATAAATTGGTACTGCAAGCGAACTATGATACTTAATGCAATGAGAGAAGTTACAAAATCAACCGGAATGTTCAAGCAAATCTAAATCCGTTAAGTAGTTCTCGCTTGAAAAGTGGACAGACCAACAGACAGACAGAGAGACGTTGGATTTTATATATTGATATAGATCAATGTCATGAGATAAACAAGAATAACTGATATAAAAACAATTAAGTGTGACACTTACAGAAGGAATTTCTAGACAAGCCCACAAATATAATGATACATCTGTTCTGATGTCAATATAGGACCAATTTTAATCTGCAGGTACACACCGGAAAACTCCCTGTACCTGTGAACAAACATATCAATCACAGATAATTATTTCAAGGGAACATTTGTCACGGTGTAAGCATGGCAATTAATGCAGATATGAAGACAAATATATGGCAAGTGGTGCTATGGTTATTAATTGCTGGATTGATCTCATGGAATAAACTGTCCTGAAGATGGCCAGCAACAGTTTACTGCTACTGTAAATTCAAGTGCTTTATAAATCCAGGCATTTTGGATGACCAAGGAATGTACAGAGAAAACCTGTGATTATCACAGGTAGGTCATATTGACCACACACAAGTGATATCATTCAATGATTATTAACTTTGGGTTCCAGTGGCTCCAGAAACTGCTGTGCTCAGTTTAATTGTTTGATCTATGACTGTCTAAAGTTAACATTATTATGGTTATGTAGCATGTGGATGATGCACTGTTATTAATGTATTATACTAATGCTTGCTGTAATACTTTTTTACCTGTTGCTGGTTTCGCAAGAAATTTCTGTGTAGTGCTGTTCAGGCATGATATCTGGACAGAGCTAAAACTCTGATTTGGCACAAGGTTGATAAAATTAGAAAGCAGGGTACAGCTATACATAATAGGAAACATTCAAAATTGAAATTTCGGTAGAGGGCATCACAGTGACACAGATGTACTGTAGTTCTGCTGACTTGCAGTAAGGAGATCAGAGTTTGTGTCCAGGGTTCTCCCTCTGCCTGCTTGGGTTTTATCCCAGTATCCAAAAATATGCAGGTTAGGTGAACTGGTGAGACTAAATTGTCCCTTGTGTGTGCGTGTGTGTGTTTGGGTGTGCCCAGTCCAGAGTTTGCTCCTGAATTGCACCCTGTGCCAGCTTGGATAGGCTCCAGACCCCATTCCACCGTGACCTTGGTCTGGATTAAATGGGGTAGAAAGTCACAAAGACACATTTTTTGCTAGCTGTAATATGAGAGGGATAGTTTCTTTCACCTTTCTTTAAATAATTTTAATGCAATGAATAAAACTAAGGGGTAGTTATTTTACTGTTTAATGCATTCATATTTAGTTATGTGCCCTGTACCCTTAAAATAGAATATCAGGGACCAGGGCCACCATGGAGATCAGCTGGAAGACCACCTTCCGCCTGTTTATTCGAGGCAGTGAGTCAAGCCCTGTAGAACAATATTATGAATTGTGGAGATTACATCATTGTTGAGTATTATTGGATTATCTGGTTTCTGATTTTTGGTCCGTGTTTTGTGATATAAGAACTGCATTACAGACTAGATTTGTTTCGTTTGGCTTGCCTTTTTAAGCACAATATTTTTGATATTTTGTTTTTCTTTCTTATGTATTGGTTAACAAATCAACAAATTGAAAGATAAAGGACCTGATTTTTGTTTATGCCCTAAATAAAAGAGGCTTCATGCATAACACCATGCTTAGAATTCACACTAAAACATGGTGTACAGACAAAAGTCAAAATGAGCGTACACACAAAAAAATTCACATGCACAAAACCATGTGTAAGCCAACTTCCATGCACTTCCGCTACATAAATCCCATTCTCCGTTAAATGTAACGCTCATGCACGCGCCTGCCGCCCCACCCCATCTACTCCCAGAATTACGCCTCTTTGAATATGCAAATCAATATAAATATTCCCTTAAGTTCAGCATTCTAAGAAAAGACAATTACAAAAGCATGGGCAAGAAGGAAGAATATCAACGATTGCCAAGTGGAGGCAAGAAAAATGTACTATTTGTTGGATTAAGCGGTTGTATAAACAACAAAAGGAAGTTAATCGAAAGTTCAAGTTCAGAAAGTTGCACAGTTCCCAAAATAAAAAAGAAGTTGTCAGATATCAAAGTTCGCCATGAAAAGGCGAGTCGTAGCCCACTGTCAGTGTCATATGGAAGTTTATTAGGGTACAGAGAAAAGAAAAAAATAGTTACACAGTGAGAAAAAAGCTTGAAATGTTAACTTTAATCTCGAAATTTCCACTTTGATCACATAGTTTATTTTGTCATTAAAGTAGAACGTCATAAACTTGATCTTAAAATCTTTTAATTTACTAGTTTCTCAAATCCCATTGTAGCTAAAGTAGCACGTTAAATGCTTCACATTCTGTGTGTTCTTTTATGTACTCTATGTGTGTGAATCACTATTTACTATTTGAACTGGCTTTCTCCTACACCAACAAGCCACAGAATACATTACATTCATGATATTACACCTCTCTGAATAATTTAAATACTAAGATGTTTACTTGATATAATTTTCATGATGAAATTAATTAAAGCATGTATTAAACATGGGGCCACTGTGATGCAATGGTAGCAACGAACTGGCGCCCCATCCAGAGATTGTTCCTGCCTACTGCAAGATGTTTGCTGTACCATGTGCGACCCTTGATGAAATAATTTATTGCAGCAGTACTGTCTCTTTCAAACGTACTAACCCTTAATTCCTGTCCTTCCTTTTCTTTCTCCAAGTAACCAATTGCCACACAATCAGCTCTTTAATAGATGTCAAGCCATACTGTATGTAAACTTAGAATGCCGATTTTTCAAAACTTTTAAGGGACATTGAAATATATTTGCAGTATATGTTTAATTATTCCATCCATCTATCCATCCAGGGTTATGCCAATCCTAGAAAGCATACAACGCGAGGCAGGAAAAATCCCTGAATGGTGCACCGGTTCATCACTACTGCTGAGCCACCATGTCCATACGTTTAATAACATTATACATTATTTAAATGAAGTTAAAAATGTATCTGTATAATGTAATATATATACTTTACTGCATTTCATCTGAAAAATGACATCAAGAGCTCCAAGAAGTTAGCCCCTGGAAATCTAAATTGTTATCATCTGTAAATATGTGCTACCTTCTATTGAATTGATTTCTTTTACTGTTATTACATGGTAAAATGAGATTCAATATTCAAATTCTCCATAAACTTATTTTCCTATAAAATGGTAAAATAACGACAAAACAATAATAATAATGATAATATGATAAAAAAAAAACAATGAAAAACATACAATATGAAAGCATAAGTGGCTCAGGTTGTGCAATATTACAACTGTAATGTTTACAAGGCAATTGTACTTTTAAGTACAAACAGTTTTTCCAGGAGCACTTGATGAATTGATTGATTGTGTTTATATCTATTGGGATGAAACAGTTTCTGTGCAGGAAAGACTCTGAAGCGTTTGCCAAATAGGGGAAGTTCAAGAAGACTGCGTGCATGGCTGAGGCAGCGTGTGCTAGAAGCTGTACCCCCGATAATTCTCTCCACTCGACACAATCTGCAGTAGGGCTTTCCGATCAGCTGCTGTAGAGTTGTGATTCCACACTTAAATGCAGTGGGTTAAAATAATCATAATATTTGGAATAGTTTGTACATTCTGTGCACCATATGGTTACGAGTTGATTACAATCAGATGCCTTAAACTAAAAAAACTATATGCAATTAATGTCAGTGTATTTGATAAAGCCGCGTCAGGGATGTGAATCTAAAAAATAAAGGGAAGCCACCCAGGAACAGTAGCACTGCTTTGACGCTGGGTGCAGCCAGTTTGCAAAACCAAACCAAAAACCATGGGGTGAGGCCATTTTTAGGGTTCCAGATCAGTTCAGTACTATTTTGGCTTTGAATATTTTGAGGCCTCCACTCTTTTCAATGTGGTGTGTGAAGAAATTTATAACAATTCCAAAGTTAGAAGAATGACATATTGTCACTGCTGCATAATTCCACACTAATTCCGCTGGTAAAAATGATACCCCCTCCACAAACAATAATATCACTTAAATGAGATTACTTGAGGGTACTTTCCCTACTCATCATTTGGAAGGATAAAGAACACAGGAAAAGGATTCTGGTGATGTTATCACAGCAAACTGTTTGTTGTGTCCCGCTATACCATAGTCATTGCTGCTGTGCACAGCATATTCAAATATGATGTCAACAACACCATTTTGAATAAAAGTAGATGACTTTTTCGTTTGGTGTCAAAACTTTTGACTGGTAATAGAACACCCCATCCACCTGTTTAAAAAAAGAAAAGCAAAAGTAGAACTAAGAGAAAGTGTTTGTATGTTTTGTGTTTTGTTTTGGAGTTTTGGACTGAGCAGGAATTTCAGGGAAAACCAAGGTTAGGACCACTTTATTTTGTTGTGTTTTGTTCCATGCAGGACATTGTCTAGATTTAGTATTTACATGTTTTCTTCCACAATGTTCCAAGATCTCCCCTTTTTGACACTCACTTCTATTTAATGAATGTTTATGGTTGATAACTTTTATATACCTACTTCTCAGGTAAAACATCTATTAATGTGCAGAGCATAATCTGAGGTAGTGTTGAAGATTGTTAGATTCACAAGAAATTGAATTTCAAATAGTGTACACGATAAACATTAAAATCAATTAATATTACAAAAATAGTTCATCATACTTAATAAATATAGTAGCCTAACAAGATGAAATGAAATTTGCAATAGTGCAAAGAATATGCCCATTGATTTCAATTCAAAGTGAAGTCCTTTCTCTATTGAGCTGTTGCCTTAAGATAACAGTCAAGTCCATTAACAGCCAAGTAAGAATAACAGCTGTTCCTAGAACAGAAAAATGTGCAGACCAAAGCTTAGAAGAGGTGCATATTAAAAAAAGCCTCACCCATTATATTTTTAAAAATAATTGGTAATCCCAAAAAAAAAACAAAACTGACCTATTTTACCTTTTTTCAACATTACAAGGATAGTCGACCAAAGCATTTCTAGTTTTGTTTATTATTAAACAAAGAAATTAAATCACATGTTTTAATGTTCTCATAATCATATTTCCGATTCATGAGACCAGTTCACAACTCCTGTTTCAGTACAAGTGCTCAAATTCCCAGCTTGCAGATGAAGTGCTGGCATACACTGACAAGGCCTTTACAGGTCCCTTTATGTCAGAAACCCCTATTGGTGGTTATTGATCCTGATCTCGAGGGATTCTGTAGACAGCAAGATATCCTTCTCAATAACTATGAAACAATTAGGGATATTTAAGGCTAATTGTTTATGTCTAGAGAAAGCCAAGGGAAAAATGCATGTTTTCATAATAAACATTTATGCTGTAAAAATGTTAACAGTAAGATAAAAAAGGAAATATCTTTCTTTAACTTAATCAATTCAGGGTCACAGGAAGTTAGAACCTACACAACAGTATTCGGCACATATCAGAACAGTCCTATATTATTAGGGACACTTTGAAGCGAGGATTGACCCTGAGAAAACAGTGAAAACTAGGAAAGCAAAGCTCCAAGAGGGGTAAAGCAAACTCTTTTCTGAAAGCCATGCAAAAGATTGAATAGCATCAGACAGAAAGAGGAACAACCAAATGGCAAAACCCAATAGATTACAAGCTTTATAGTGCACTGGTTCGACATTGTCTGGAGCACTATGTAACAGTTCTGGTCTCCAGGCTACAAAAAGGACATAGCAGCAATAGAAAAACTCCAGAGAACAGTGACTAGGCTGATTCCAGGGATACAGGGGATGAATTATGAGGAAATATTAAAAGCCAAGCCATTGCAGTTTAAGCAAAAGAAGATTAAGAGGAGACATGACTGAAGTGTATAAAATTATGAAGGAAATTAGTACAGTCGATCAAGACTGTTACTTTAAGATGAGTTTATCAAGAAAACAGGGACACTGTTGAAATCTTGTTAAGAGTAAATTTCATCCAGACATCTTCACACAGAGAATCATAGACACTTGGAATAAGCTACCAAGTAGACAGTAGGACTTTAGTGACCTTCAAAACAAGACTTGATGTTATTTTAGAAGAATTAAGTAGATAGGACTGGCGAGCTTTGTTTTGCTGAATGGCCTGTTCTCGTCTAGATTGTTCTAATGTTCTAAAACGGCAAAAAAAAAAAAATGTCCTAACACTAATGTCTTCTTAGAAATGCTCTTTAACTTCTACCAACTTTGGTTGGAGCTGGAAAGATTTTATGGAGATCTATACTAATAAAAGGCAAAGCCCTCACTGACTCACTCACTGACTCACTGACTCATCAGTAATTCTCCAACTTCCCATGTGGGTGGAAGGCTGAAATTTGGCAGGCTCATTCCTTACAGCTTACTTACAAAAGTTGGGCAGGTTTCATTTCGAAATTCTACGCCTAATGGTCATAAATGGAACCTATTTTTCTCCATATAATGTAATAGAGTTGAGCTTGATGGCCGTGGGGGGCGGAGTTTCGTGTGACATCATCACGCCTCCCACGTAATCACGTGAACTGACTGTCAACGCAGTACGTAGAAAACAAGGAAGAGCTCCAAAAAGCGCTGAAGAAAACATGCATTATACAATTGAGAAGGCAGCGAAACAATAAGAAGCGAGTGAGTCACACATACAACCATATTCATGAGTGCAGCTATTTCGGAAACAAAGCACAGTGTAAACCTAAAGTTTAAATTAAGTTCATAGATAGGCTGCCGCTGGCGTTTGTCATGCCCACGGCTAAATCGGGATACAAGTTTAATGAGAGGACGCAGGATATAAATGAGAGTTTTGATCACTTTGTAACTAAGTTAAAATTACTGGTGAAAGGCTGTGCTTATCCAAATTCCGAGAGACTGTCTTTGTAGGGGGATTGACAGTTAAGGCGGGTGGGAGAGTCACGTCATCATCTCCACTCCCATTCACCTCATTTCGCTGAGAGCTGAGCTCCGCAGCTAACGCAGTCTTGCAGAACCAACTTTGTGATGCTGCCACCAAATGCTCACAGAAAAATCCACAAGTTAATACACACGCTGTCTCTACAGTTTCTCCACACTCTGAATCCTCCAGGCACTACTTACAAAAGGTTACATTGACAATCGTGTTACGTTATTTTTAAAATGTTTCCTTTTCTTAGCACAAGCACAGCTGAGAAGCTTTGATGCATGTGCTCCATAACGCATTAAAAAATAACGCATTTAATCACACTTTCCATTCCAAGCAAAGGGGAACTTCTGTCAATGCATGATTTCCTGGTACACCGATTACATTGATGTACACATCAGAGCTACAAAAATGTAACAGTTGGAAGAAAGCGCGTTGCTACGACTGATTGGAGGAAAATTTCATTTCAAAAGACTACCCGACGGAAGCCTTGATAAAAGCGTGGTTTTGT
>JANRMT010062790.1:68637080-68662252 GCA_026402145.1 Polypterus bichir lapradei | reverse complement strand
TGCACATCATACTGTGGATACAATACTGAATCATGTCATCTGCAGAAAGACTACGATGACACAGCCATAGCGGTGTGGCCAGGAGAATGAATACAGGACACTAGTGGAGGACTTTGTTGAACTTAACCCCTGACCCTCAACATCAATAAGACAAAGGAGATAATTGAAGGCCTCAAGAGTGTCAAGCTCACTCTGCCCCGAATTCTTTCTGATTGTGAACATGTGGAGATGGTGAAGACATACAGTACAAATACAAGTGCATCTGAACAACAGACCTGAGCAGAGTATTAGCACAGAGGCTATATTCAAGAAGGGTCAGAGTCGCCTCTATTTCCTGAGGAGGATGAGGTCATTTGGTGTATGGAGGCCACTTTTAAATGGTTTCTAACAGTCTGTAGTGGCCAGTGTATTGTTTATGATGTGGTAGTATGCTGGGGAAATTACATGAGTGCAGGTGATGCCAACTGACTAAACAAACTAATTAAAAATGCTGGTTCAATCTTGGGAATCAGGCTGGACTCACTCAAGGTAGAACAGAAGTCACTCACAAAGCTGCTTACTATCTTGGACAATGAGTCTCACTCTTGTATGAGGTTTTAGTTAAACACAGGAGCACATTTAGTAAAAGACGTAGACAACTGCATTGCTCCAAGAAGCACCATGCAAGGCAGGGGATGGCAAAGTAAGTCCTGGAGGGTCGCAGTGGTTACAGGTTTTTGTTCCAACTCAGTTGGTTAATTAGAAATCAATCCTTGTCAATTATTAAATTTCATTCCTTGTTAGTACTTTAATTCATGTCAAGTCATTCTCATATCCTACATTTTTTTTCCTTTCTAAGGATATCATCCAAATGATTTGAAGTCTAAAACAGATGAGTAATTCTCAGTGTTTCACTTTTTTCTCTTCACTTTCCTTCCAAGTATTTTTCCATCCATCCATCTATCCATTATCCAGCCCACTATATCCTAACTACAAGGTCACAGGGGGTCTGCTGGAGCCAATCCCAGCAGGCACAGGGCCTAAGGCAGGAACAAATTCCCGGGTAGAGCGTCAGCCCACTGCAGGGCACACACACACCCACACACCAAGTACACACCAGGGACAATTTAGGATCGCCAATGCACCTAACCTGCATGTCTTTGGACCGTGGGAGGAAACCGGAGCTCCAAGTATTTAATTAAACCAAATAGTGCACAATAAATGCACACAGGTGTAAATGGAAACAAGCTAAATGGAGACATACTGATTTCTTTTGTTATTAGCATCTTATTGCTAATAAGGAGCAATTAAAAACCAAGAATACAGCTGTTTAAGACTAAAGTAAGCAATAAGGATTCAAAATCTTAATAAGCAAGACAAATAAAATGAAGCAGAAGTGTTACTTAATCAATAAGTGCTTCTTAATAAGCAATTGGGTTGGAACAAAAACCTGCCCCCTTATTTAGCAGACATACTGTACCAATAACTGACATTTACTACTGTAAAGCTGTAACTTATATGAATGTGCAGTTGTAATCACTTTACATTTAGTAAATACCTACACTTTGTTAATTTACTTATAAATACTTCTTCTTATTTGTGTATTTGTATTTTTTAGCAATATTTGTGCCTTTTTTCCTGTTGCTGTAACTTTGCATTTTCCAATTGGAATAATAAATTATCTATCTATCTATCTATCTATCTATCTATCTATCTATCTATCTATCTATCTATCTATCTATCTATTTCTGGTCATCTGTTTATTTCTGTCACCAAAAAGTAATGCAAAAGGGCCGCTATGCACATCAATGCAAGAACTCAAATATTCAAATAAGAAAGCCATTAGGCTAGGAAATCAAATAGTTCTGGTTAAGATGAAAGAAGCCCTGTTCTGCGATGAACAGTCTTTTCAAGACTAAACACCTCCTGGCAATTGAGGGTTTTATAGGTGGGCAGAGAGAGTTGCCTTCAAGGGGCATCTTCTGTGTACTGCAGTGGGAATAAAAAAACAGAGGGAACCCTTGACCAAGGTGGGAGTCCAGAGAGTGATACACAGATAACACTTGATAATAAGCACAAAATATTTATTTCAAAATATGAGTGAAAAATCATCTGCCTTTGCATCTTTTTAAAGTATATAGTTTTAAAAAATCATCTTTCATATTTTTTATTTTATGTGTCATTGGATTTATGCATGTCGGTTAAACACAAAAATAGTAATTCGGATTTTTACATTGTCAGATAACACTCTAATTAGCATTAATAAGCAACTGAACTGTCTATATTACTATAATACAAATTAGTAGGATAAAATGTAAACAAAGAAAGCACAAGATGACATGAAAAGTAAGCAATGGAATTGTGCTTTTCAGGGTAATTAATTGCTTTGAGCAAGTCATACACCATCTGTTTTGTATCCACTGCCTACTAAGTATATGGGTCTACTTTACACACAGAAGCTAAAAAATTGTTATAATAAGCATATACTGACTGATAATGTTTATGGTTTTGTGAATTTCAACTTTCAGAAATGTGTATATTATACAAATTCTTGAATTTCATGTAAAAAATACATAACATTTTTAATCCAATTCAAGGTTGCCAGGAGCAGAAGGGGTCACTTTTGCACAAACCCACGCTCCCATTCATATGGGGCTAATTTAGGGTCATCACTTACACCTTCTCAATTTTCTGGATGCAGTGAGAATGTCCAAAGTCAATGGCAGACAAAGACCAGAGAAACATCACTAGCAGAAGAAGTGCTAACCATTAACCTTCTGTGCTATCAATACATAAACAATATTACATTGGTAAATTACCTAAAACTACCATGACCTACAAATTAATGTTTTTCATTTATTGAATACAGGGTCATGGAAGAAGGACGCCTATCTTGGCAGCATTGGGGACGAAGTCCAAGAAATTTAAAATGGGCCTTACACTGTTCTTTGTTTTTCTGTTCCTATGACCTAAACAATTACTCAAACAACATGAATTTTAATACTATTTATTCATGTTCATTAAGTGAACCATTTAAGCTAATATGCTTTTCAAAAAGTGAACATGTAATAACTCTTATAAACACCAAAGAACAAACCACAGTTGGGTTTTTTAGACATGACAAAAAATCATTTTATGTGTCAGCAAACATGAAAATCCAATGTGCCTCTACAAGCAAATTTTCCTTTGAACATTATTAAGGAGGAATCTCCAGGTTAAATAAGGAAACATTTTTTTAATTTATAGCTCTTAATTAATTTGAAGGAATGAGGAGTATGCATATGTGGGTAACAGGCCATAGACTGGCACCTGCCCAGTACAGTTCCTGCCATACTTCTAGTGCTGTTGGGACAGAATTTTGTTCCCAGTACCACTCTATTGAAAAAAGCTGTCCTAGAAAATGAAAGAATGAGTGTTTATCAGATAAAAGCAAAGAGTTAAGATGAAACATCAGCACTTTACAAAGAACAATTTACATGGCCAGTTGTTTGTATGTTTTTGCTTTTAGAGTTCTAGAGTCTGTAGGTAGATAGAACTTTATTTGTCACCAGGGGTTATTAATTACCTCCTTTTTTGTGTTACTACCTCCAGCGGGTCCAGAGTACCATAATTAAGCTTGATATTTTAATTCGCTTTTTGATTCGGTGGGCCTCTCTTGAAGTGATATTATGAGCCCAGCACACCACGGCCAAGAAAATTGCAATGCCCATCACAGAGTTATAGAAGATGTGAAGAATGTCACTGCCCACATTAAAGGATTGGAGAGTCTTAGGGGAAAAAAGAGCTGGTTTGGTACTGTCTTATACAGTTTCTCTGTGTTCTGAGACCAGTCCAACCTGGCATTGATGTGGACTTTTAAGTACTTTTAGGCAATGGAACCTCTCTACATCCAATCCTTGAATAGTGATCAGACCTAGAGTGAGGTGAAAGTCAATAACCTGTTCCTTGGTTTTGCTGATGTTAAATTGCAGGCAAGTTTTTCTGCATCAAGAAACAAAGTCCCTCATCTGACTCCTATACTCTGTCTCATCCCACTTACCAGTACACCCAGTAAGTGTGGAATCACCTGAGAATTTCTGCAAGTCAGGTGACCTGGCATTATATTTATAACCTGAGGTGTACAGAGTGAAGAGAAAAGGAAGCAGGACTGTTCCGCGTGGAGCTCCAGTGCTGTTCTTATTTGAATCTTAGACACAGTCCTTGTGTCCCACAAACTGTGGTCTGCCTTACAGTTAATCCATTATCCAGGACACCACAGGCTCATACACCTGCATATCTCTGAGTTTTCTCCTTAACATATGCTATACTGTGTGTATTCATTTGAAGTGATTGAGAACATTTCTCTTTTGAGTGTGTTTGTGTGTGACTAGAGTGTTGCATGCCCTATGTGTTACCACCCCACAAGAAAGAAGAGTGGCTGGCACAGTGCTTTGGAATGAATGCCATCTGTAATATTGGCAAATAAAGTCTGCTTTTTTGTCTAAAAACTCCAATTTTGTTCCTCTACAAATGACTTCAGTATGCTGCAACTGAACACCCTCATATTTTAACTGCTTGGTGACACTGAAGGTGTTGTAGAGCAAAAGGTGTGGTGGAATGTTATACTGTATTTGTGGGTGAAAGCATAAAAGCTGCAAAATAGGATTTTCAAAAAATGAACACTAATGAATCTCAATTACATTACCAGAGAAACGTGACATGCAAAATAAGTTCAGCTACAAAGGCAAAAAAGGAAATACAGAAATATTGCAAAACATACAAAAATGTTCCTGACAGTTTCCTATGTCATTAAAGGCAGACCATTTTCTAAATGTAGTTGTAAGCAGGCTTGACTCTTATTTGTAAATAAGTTCCTATTGCGATTGGTTGCTCATAAAAAGTCAGAGTGCTTCTAAAGAGGTGACTTTTATTATCTGATTTAAAGCCCTGCTGTCTCACTGATCCAGAGTTCTGGATTCTTATCCTTCACCCACTTGTTGTCTCTGTCAAGTTTAGGCATTGTTGCAATGTATATGTGGGTTCTTTTTGTTTCAATACTCCAGTTTTCTTCCCACATCCCCAGAGACATGCTGGTTAGGTTATTTACCATTCCAATTTGTCTCCATGTGTATGATTCAGCTCTGCAATGAACTAATGTCCTCTGTAGAGTTGTTTCTTGCCTTGTCCCCCAAGTGCCACCAGTATACACTCTCGCTCCCTATGACATCGAACTAGACTAAAAGGATTTGACAGAGTTATGTTACTTAAAGTATTTGTTTTTGTCCAGTTTATTGTAATTAAAATTTCAAATAATAAAAACTGCTAATTTAAATAAAAACTTTATAAAGCCTTTATAACTGGAAACAGGTTCACAATTTCACAAGCTTATAAAAAAATTAAAATTGTCTCTCCTTTTCATTAAAAGGAAAACAATTGCATTACATTTTGAGTTTTAATTGAACCTGGGGCTGCACTCCCATGCTATGGGAAATTTCACAGATACTGCTTATGACATCTCACCCTTTCACAGTACTGTGTTCATGTTAATTTCCATCAGTTTTTTTTTGTTTTAGAAATGTAATGCTGCTGTTGGCCATCAATTGAGAAGATTCATGAATGAAATCATCAGTTCCAATTCAACTGAGGAATAGGAATTGGGATTTTAAAATAACTTTCAAGAATCAGATTTGGAATTGAATTGGAGTTAACCAATGGTCACGCATGTACACCTGGAGCCCACCTTCCTGGCTCTGATGAGGTAAGCAATACCTCTCTGGGATGAGAGAGGGTATTCTCACTAATGGTATCTTCTCTTTCCACCACAGTTTTGACAAGAAAACCAAGCTGGTCATGCCCGTTCCACCCTGGACACCTTAAAAATAGGTGTCCACTGGAAGATGGCGTTCATTTGGACTGAAGCATCATGGAGTACAGAGCTCCTGTTGACACAACCTTTTGAGATTTGGTTGTTACCAGCCCACCTTATTAGTGCCCTGGGTACCATTTTTGTTATTTTGCTTGAGTAAATGGGGTAGCCTGGTGAGTACAGTCACTCTATATTCTCTATATTCTGCTGTTGAATTACTTGTTGGTTTACATAAAACACAATTAAAGATAAGCAGTAGTTTTTCATGAAACTAAAAATCTAAGACATTAACTGGTCCAGATTTTTTTGGCTGAACTTGGGTGCTATTTATTATTTGACATTAACAAAACAGGTGAAAGGTCACCCCTATATCACAATTGGGCCAGTTCATGTAGCACTGTTTTCTGTGAATCGCTACCACTTTGAAGGGCGATCATCTAAAATTTTCCATTCAGAAGTTTATATTCCCTATCTGTCCCATACTACGCAAATGCAACATAAGATTTAGCAAAGCAGAGGTCAGTTTAAGAAGTATTTTTGTTGTAAGGACTTTATCCACTGATTACTCTTACCAGACAGAAAACAATTCATATCACTATTCATGATTATTTTGTTCCTGTTTAGTTTTAGTTTCAATATATCTTTTGTTAACAAAATTAAATATTGTGTCATGTTTGACTTTTTTATTCAACACAGCCTGCTTTGTTTATCCCAAGAGAGAAGGGAGCCAAGTCCTCTCTGTGAAAATTGACATAAGGCAGAAATCACCACTAGAAGGGTTTACCTGTCCATGTCTGCACCCATAGTCACTGAAGTCTTAATTAAGCTAGCACACTGTAGGCAATTGGAGTACTCCATGTAAAATACATGTAAACACAGGGAAAGCATACACGATCCATACAAACATTGACAAGTGGAAAAGGGGAATCCAGGTCATGGGAGCTAACTGCAGCTGCACTGCTAATACAACAAAATGTCCAGAAGGATCCAAAGTACTCACTAATACTTACACAGTATATTGTTTTCAACTTGTACTTTTCTATAAATAGTAATTAGTTAAAGTCAATAAATGAAAGTCAGGAAAGTAACATTTACAATGAGATATCTACAGTATAACAGATTTTAAGGATCAGTGGGAAGCTAAAAAGCACCTGTCCCTAAAAAGATAAAGGAAACGAAATAACAAATTTGTGATTGTGTAGCATTGTTTCTAAACGCTCTAGTTGTTTTAGGTGAACACATCACCTGAAAGAAACATTTTCACATTTTGTCAGGAGTGGGATCATTCGGGTGTGATTACAGAGGAGGTTAGGAGCATACAGTGATACAGCACGTTGACGCACCCACCACACGACAAACTACCTCAGGATCCCATATTAGAGCCCGTGTGCAGCCATGCAACAGGTGACACCTCAGCACCACACTAGTTCAGATGGAATGAAACAGTGTGAGGTTTTTTATGGTGGCTGGATTGCCAGTTCTGCCACCAACCCCCAGGTTTTCCATGCAGGTTGGAAGGCCTTCTTGCAGGGCTGGATGCATATTAACATCATACCCAGGAAGGTGCAATTAAGGGCCAGCTCAAGGGCTAACGAAGTAGAGTCACTTTTGGAGTTTATGGGATTAGTAACATTCTGATTGCCCATGCAAATCCATAGCCTCAGAGCCACCACTCTAAAATATTTCCCTCTTTCCCCCACAGTCCAGAAGTCACCAACCTAGAAGAAGAATGTTTATCCCAACCTGCCTCTATCCATTGAAAGTCACCAGACTCTACTCTGACTGTCTTTACACTAGACTGGAGACAACCTTCATTAATCCAGTAAAATAGTTGCTGCTGGCAGTGGGCTTCTTCATCTACTCTTCAACACTCAAGATTTTGTTTCCACCTGGGACCGCAACATTCTTTCATCTGGTTTGTGTTGTTTTTTATGTTGCTAATAATCAGCTGCCCATGTACAGACAATGATCCTCTTCTTCCTCTTTATCAGTTTGCAAGCAAGAGTTAGCTACCCTTAACTTGCCAGTATTTTCCAGTAAAACTAATATAAGATATCCTTATTAACTCAATTAACTGTTTAAAGTCTTGCAGGCAGATAAGATTCCAACCAACCCAATTTGTTAACAGTAATAATAAAGCAAACACATATTTTTTCCTGGTTGAAGCAGTGGCTAATGCTGAGATCTCTCAACTGCAGACGTGTCTCTTTGTAAATTCTCCCTTAGTCTATGTTTTCTTGTTCTCTTGTACTCCAAACCATTTTAATTTTATGTTCATTATTGGCACTAAAATGGCCGACTGATGTGTATACATGTGTTTAGTCTGCTGGCAACTTTATAATGAACTCTGTAATGAAATAAGAACGATTAAAAATAGTGTTTGATTTCCCATTTTGCCTGTTATCTCCGCAATTGAATACCAAGTATGGCACTCTTATGCATATTACACAATACTGCAGTGTTTCTCAACCTGTGGGGTGCAAAAAAAATGGAAATCAAAGTAGAAGCTTTTTATTGAAATAAACTTGTGTATTGCAACTCTTCTTGGTAGAAAAATCACTCAGAGTATGTAGACTATCGGCTCTGTGGTATTCGTGTAAATGACCGCAAAATCATTCCGCAAGTAGGGGACGTAATGACACAGAATCCCAGAAGTGTGAAGAAATTGTGAGGAAATAACGGAAGGCAAACGTTGATCTCTAAAATGGTAATCTTTAAAATTGTTGCACCCGTGGTAAATGGAGCGAGGTACGCAATTGATTATATGTTGTTTCCTTAATTTATTTTTTCTTTTTATTTATAAAATATTAAAAAATGCACATTTATATTTTTTGTTTATAATTTTCATGGTGCTTGTGATAGTATAACAATGTTAATAAAGAATGTAAAGTTTGAGATGTGAATAAAAATAAAGGCACCGGTCTGCGACTCTCTGTGTGTCGATTGAATTAAATCAAGGGCTGCTACAATTACTGGCATCACATCACATCTAGACACGTGTATAGGCCTATCAGCCCGTAAGCAAACATCATCATTCAAGTTACAACTCATCCTTCTCTCTTACGATTATACGTAACTTCGGTAATCGTTGATATGTCAGTTATTGTTCTTAGAAATAAGAAGTGATAGTATTCTTATGAGTATTTGTTATATCTGTAATTTAACTTTTGTTATTATAGAATGGAATAATTTAAAATGTGGAATTATTAAAATCATTAAAAAATTTCATGAAATTTAATGAAAACTAAAGAAATGTTTGTATTTTACGTATATTTTATTACATGGATTTTAATTTTAAATGTTTCACATGTGTGACTGTATTTTTTGATGATGAAAAAATATTAGCAATGCCCCAGTCTGATCCAGACTTGAGCATTTATGCCAAAAGTGCATTCCCAAGTTAAATTTTAGTGTTATTGGGTGGATCTCAATATAATCAAAAACCTGAAAATGTGCATAAAAACTTTAGGGGTGCTCCACAAAAACTAATATGAAAAAATAGGGCACACATGGAAAAAGATTTAGAAACTCTACAATACTGTATATACCTCAAATCTCCTTAAACCAGATCAGGTCAGTTGGGGCTGGAGACTGTTATGACGTCATTGGGCTCAGGATCAAAAATAATCCTGGAAGGGATGCTAGTTCGTCACAAGACCCACATACCTACACTTGGCCAACGCAGAACTGACAATTAGTCCAACCTATAATGTTAAATTCTGTGTTCACTCCAGGGATCCCTCTTTGAAGGGTTAGTCCTATGAAAGGAAAGTCCCTGAACCAACAGATATATAGTAGCGCATTTTGCAGGGTTGAGTTGTTGTTAAACTACTGGAGCATTTGGTGTTGGGCCAACCACACAAATGATGTATAAAAAATCAGAGTCAAGATGTGAACGTAGAAGGTTACAGCCAAGTGTGGAATGGCTTTGCATAAGAGGATGTGAGAAGATGGGCCAAACATTATGTTCACCAGAATTTGCAAGATTAAAATGCTAGAGAAAGGAAAAGAAGACAATTAATAGAACATTAATATCTTTGTCATATGGTTGGAAAAGGGAAGTCCCTAGAAAAAAAACACTTAGATATGTATATTCCACACAGACAGCAATTGGGCATGGAATTCAAACCAAGGTTGCAGGACCTTTGAGGGTGGTGGTGCTAACCATTGTGCCAAAATTCCACCCATGGTTAAGCAATGTTTCTTAAAATTTTTTTTCAACCCAGTCTTGTTATTTTTAGTGTCTTCATGTGTCTGTCTCCTTTGGAAAACTGCTGCTGACAGTCACAGTGGTGTTGGTCCCCTTTTGATAAACTCAGATGACATTCATAGTGGAGCCATGCCAATTTCTTAAAGAGTTCACAGCAACCCTTCACAAGAAACGTCACCAACCATAGGTAACATTTTCCAATTAAATACAATGGTGAGTCACAACCCTGTGCAACCCAAAGGGCAGCAACCCGCAACCCACAGTTTAAGAAACAATGGTCTAAAGTAATGCAAATGCACAAATATTATTCAATGCCTTCAAAGTAGGATATAAATAAGTCTGGGTGGCACTGCATTACCTTGACTAGTGCTGCTGCTTCATATATGTAGACAGCAGGGTTTAAATCCTGGCCTGAGTGCCTTCTAAATGGAGACTTTATTATTTTCCTCAGGTGTTGGGTTAACTGGTAGACCAGTATGTATTAGTGTATGCTGCTGCACACTAGCACCTCATCTTGGCTTGTTTTCTGATAGCCTCTGACCCCTAAAACCCCAAAATTTAGATTAGTATATTTAGACAATGGATGGATGGAAGCTTACTAATAATGAAAAATCAAGCTAAAGGCATGAAAAATGCAATTTTAAAAAGCCTACAACTGCTCAATTAAGAAAAGCACTTGAAACTTGTTTGTGGGTTTAGCTGTCCAAAGTACGGCTATAAGCCTAGCAATTTATAACATGATGTCATCATAAACCAAGCTGAGGAATGTTCATCAAGTCAAAGATGCAATTACTGAAGAAAATGCTGCCTACATCTCGACATGCATTTTCTCCATGTGGGTTATTAGAGGTAGAATACTCTATTGTGTAATGACTAGACTAGCCACACCACGTAAAACCACAGGGCACACACTCCTTCCTTGTCATTACCTGACTTTCAAAATGATGAAAGTCTGACAAGTTTGCAAGGAAAGTGCGCACGCACACACACACACCCTCAGACTTACTCAGTCTGTTACAGGCTGAAGGAAGGCACTGCAGTTTTTTGATTAGCTGTGAAACTGCAGAGAACAGAATAAAAATATAGTGTTAGTGGTAAAAAGACAATTCAGAACATATAAGTCTCAAAAGTTTGCAAAAGCAGATAACACATGCTGTTCCTACGCTGACAGTCTGTCAGACAATAGAAATGTTTGGGGACATTTTGTACAACTGATGTTAGAAGTCTCCTCCACTGCACTCCCTCCCACACACACAAGCATGCACTCACATAAACAGACGCTCCTCAGACGCTGACTGGATTCCTATCAGGTCTGTCATTCTCTATTGCACAATAATTCTTTGTACAATTTAAGAAACAGTCATGGAAGACCATATGCCAAGCTGCTGTCTTTGACCACACGAAGTGTTCTCTAGCACTCTGTAATAACTGCTTACACACAGCCATTAAGACAGGTGCAGCAGTAAAGCTTTACTAATGCACTTCTTTGTGAAGGAAAACAAAGCTCCTGTTCAGCAATGGCCAATAAACCATATGTGACTGTTTTAAGAATAAACATCCAGAGAACTTTCTCTTATCACTTAACCGAGAAAGACACTCTGGCTTTGGCTCAAAGGTTAACCTGCAGCCATGCTTGATGTTTCACTTTTTAAAGTCATGTCACATAAAACAAAGCAACATTTCTTTAATAAAAACTGTAGCCCATTAGTAGTTTGTGGAAAACTAAGGCGGGTTTAGTAATATTTTGGCAGCAATTGGATCAAAGCAGGAGCCAAGCCTAAATGGGGCAAAGAACTTATAATTTGTGCACATACACAGCAGGTACATGCACCAGGCGAATTTAAATGGACATTTTGGAATGTGGGAAGGAGCCAGAACAGAAAACCCTAATGGACACAGGGAGAATGTGAAAACCACATAAAAAAGGGATGGTGCTGACTTAACTGGCTATGAGGCAGCTATGCTAACCACTGCACCACCACTGTCACACTCTAACTACCAGGTGCCACACAAAAAAGTAGCCCACAAATCATGGAGTACATGCTGACATGACCTTCTTGACACACCTGTCTGTTGTGATAATTACTCCGTTGACATATGAGGACTTCTTTCCATTCGATACAAGATGATGGCAACATTTTCTGAGGTACCGAGAGAAGGGTTTCTTGGTTTCAGGGCCTTACTTGCAGAACCAGTAGTATGCCACTTTTTCAGCAATGGCTACAAGATATTGTTCAGCTAATCCTGTGTGTAACTACTTAAAGGAACCTGTGCACACATACAGCTCCCCAATCAAAATGTACTATTCCAATGAGTAAGGCATGTTTTCTCTAAAGCAAACACACAGACAACAGAGCTAACAAAACAAAACAAGATATCCACCTGGACTTCCTCATAGCTTCATGTCAGTATGTTTGCTGCTGCTAAAACCAGGACATGGGTATTTTTCAGTGCACCACCCGATACTTATACACAATTTATCTTATGTATTAATTATCACTAATGCCATTTGTCAAGCTTCTTCAATACTATACATACATGATTAACATGCACAGTTAACCAAACAACTGAATTACGATGGCTGAGTGGTTAAGGCTGCTGCTCGGGTCTGAATCCCAGTCTTCTCTCCATCTGCATGTTGTTCATGAAGGTTTTCTGTACACACTATGAAGCTTAGATAACTGTAAGATATGAAACAACAGAGAGATAGTAAAGGGTTTGGATCACCTTTGTACCCTGCTTAATGCCTCTCCTGTAGACTGTGCTTGAACGTTTGTGAACCCTTTAGAATTTTCTCTATGTCTGCATAAGTATGACCTAAAACATCATCAGATTTTCACTCAAGTCCTAAAAGTAGATAAAAAGAAACAAGTTAAACAAATGAGATAAAAATGTTATACTTGGTAATTTATTTATTGAGGAAAATGATCGAATATTACATATTTGTGAGTGGCAAAAGTATGTGAACCTCTAGGATTAGCAGTTAGTTTGAAGGTGAAATTCGAGTCAGGTGTTTTCAATCAATGGGATGACAATCATGTGTGAGTGGGCACCTTGTGTTATTTAAAGAACAGGGATCTATCAAAGTCTGCTCTTCATAACACATGTTTGTTGAAGTGTATCATGGCATGAACAAAGGAAATTTCTGAGGACCTCAGAAAAAAAAGTTGTTGATGCTCATCAGCCTGGAAAAGGTTACAAAACCATCTCTAAAGAGTTTGGACTCCACTAATCCACAGTCAGACAGATTGTGTACAAATGAAGGAAATTCAAGACCATTGTTACCTTCCCCAGGAGTGTTCATCCAACAAAGATCACTCCAAGAGCAAGGAGTGTACTAGTCAGCGAGGTCACAAAGAACCCTAGGGTAACTTCTAAGCAACTGAAGGCCTCTCTCACATTGGCAAATGTTCATGTTCATGAGTCCACCATCAGGAGAACACTGAACAACAATGGTGTGCATGGCAGGGTTGCAAGGAGAAAGCCACTGCTCTCAAAAAAAAAAACATTGCTGCTTGTCTGCAGTTTGCTAAAAATCACATGGACAAACCAGAAGGCTATTGGAAGAATGTTTTGTGGACGGATGAGACCAAAATAGAACTTTATGGTTTAAATGAAAAGCGTTATGTTTGGAGAAAGGAAAACACTGCATTCCAGCATAAGAACCTTATCCCATCTGTGAAACATGGTGGTGGTAGTATCATGGTTTGGGCCTATTTTGCTGCATCTGGGCCAGGACGGCTTGCCTTCATTGACGGAATAATGAATTCTGAATTATGTCAGAGATTTCAAAAGGAAAATGTCAGGACAGCCATCCATGAGCTGAATCTAAAGAGAAGGTGGGTCATGCAGCAAGACAACAAACCTAAGCACACAAGACTGGTTAAAGAAGAATAAAGTTAATGTTTTGGAATGGCCAAAGTCCTGACCTTAATCCAATCGAAATGTTGTGGAAGGACCTGAAGCGAGCAGTTAATGTGAGTAAACCCACCAACATCCCCGAGTTGAAGCTGTTCTGTATGGAGGAATGGGCTAAAATTCCTCCAAGCCGGCGTGCAGGAATAATCAAAAGTTACCAGTAACATTTAGCTGCAGTTATTGCTGCAAAGGGGGGTCACACCAGATACTGAAAGCAAAGGTTCACATACTTTTGCCACTCACAAATATATAATATTTGATCATTTTCCTTAATAAATAAATGACCAAGTATAATATTTTTGTCTCATTTGTTTAACTGGTTTCTCTTTATCTACTTTTAGGACTTGAGTGAAAATCTGATGATGTTTTAGATCATATTTATGCAGAAATATAGAAAATTCTAAAGGGTTCACAAACTTTCAAGCACAACTTTAAGTAATCATGTCTTTCAAAAGAAATCGCTTTCCTCTGTGAAGCTCTGATCCTACTTGGATGTTGGTTCCCTAATGAACCCCAGCTTCCAGTGCTGATGTTTCTTAACTATTCCAAAGGTCTTAAGGGGAGTGACCTCAAAAACCAAAAGTGACATCACAGCTTGTCCTAGGGCTCATCCTCTGGTCGGTAGATGAGATAAGAAAAGACGTTAGCAACCACCTTCTCTCAGGGAGCTGTATCATTGGAGTTACCTTATCAGAGCTCTGTTGATGGTCCCTATGAATGTGTATGAGACAACTGGCAACTCCAAACTGGCCGTGTACGAGTGAGTGACCAGTAATGGGCAGGCACCCTGTCTTGTCTTATGCTACCAAGATAGGCAATGGCTTACTTTAACTGTGCACAGCATGAAACAGATTTCAAACAGTGAATAAATTAATCCAAAAATGTAAAAATTAAAATGGTCCATTCCAATGCAAGTCTTGCTTTGAGCTGAATGAATAAACAGAGTGTCTTATGTTAATGAAACTATAAAACAAAGTGCAAAAAAATAACATCAGTATCATTAATGACTGCAGCTGTCTCCTTCCCAGACCATAAACAACACATTAAAATGATTTGCACATTCTAGAAAGTCTCATCAGGCCTGATTTACGAAGTGAAAGCAAACTTGTGCTTATGCTTCAGTTGATTGCATGTTTATTGCCATACGTATTTCAGATTTTTCCCTACAAACATGATTGAACACTCTTAACAAACCCTACATCATGGACTAGTATATTCATATTTCACATGATGTTGTGCCGATGCTATCTAACAGTTTTATTTTTCTATTAACTTTTTTACATTTTTCCTGTCATTGTAGTAACAACCAGAAATTATAGTAAAATTAAAAAGATAAAAATCGAAGTATCATGAATTCCAAATTACTTTCAAAACAAGTTCTAACATCTCACAAAAATGAAAATAGAGTGGTAGTGAGTTATCACCTGATGATGAAGACTACACAGCCAAAAATTTGTGTCTGTAACCTTCTTTTGTTTTTCCAATGTGGTAATGAATTTTACAGTTTGCTTTTTTTCAGATAAAGTGTCTATAAAATGTACTGACCCCCTTGGACGTTTTCAAATATTATTGTTATAAAACGTTGAATCACTTTGAATTTAATTTGGCTTTTTTGACACTGATCAACAGAAAAAAGACTCCTTAATGTTTAAACAAAAAATGCAAAGTGGCCTAGATTACCGGTAGTTACAAATATAAATTATAAAATAATTGATCGCTTAAGTATTAATCTGACACACCTAAATCGTCACTAGTGCAGCAAATTGGTTTTAGGAGTCATATAACTAGTTAATTGGAGATCACCTGTCTGTAATCAAGTCTTTTTATTAACTGTAGTAACTGTAGTATAAATGAACCTTATCTGGAAAGTCCAACTTGTGCTAAGTCAGTATGGTGGCCTGATCTACACAATGAAGGCAAAGGGAACACTCCGAGCTTTGAAAGCACAAGTCAGGGAAAGGAGATAAGAAAATATCCAAGTCTCTTAATATCCCTTGGAGTCCATTTAAGTCAATCATTAAAAAATAGAAATAGTATGACACAGGTATAAATCTGCCAAGAGCAGGCCATTCACAAAAACAAGAGATTGTACATGGAGAGGACTATAAGAACTCTGAAGAAGTTACAAGCTGCAGTGTCGGAGACTTCAGAGGCTCCAAATCCAAATCGTATCCAAATCGTATTATGTAATATTATCTACTGTTGAATTCTGCTCTGTTCTTGTAATATTTTTATTGCACGTAATTCAGGATTACGTGTGTTCTGTTATGTGTATTGTATTGTATTGACCCCTTTTTTTGACACCAATTGCAAGCCCAACCTACCTGGAAAGGGGTTTCTCCTTGAACTGCCTTTCCCAAGGTTTCTTCCATTTTTTCCCTACTAGAGTGTTTTTGGGAGTTTTTCCTTCTCTTCTCAGAGAGTCAAGGCTGGGGGCTGTTAAAAGGTAGGCCCTGATAAAGCCCATTGTGGCACTCCTTGTGTGATTTTGGGCTATATACAAAAAATTGCAGTGTATTATATTGTAATGTGCAGACAACAACTGTTACCCAGGTGCTTCACTAATCGCATCATCATGGGAGAAGCCACTGTTAAAAAAACGCACATGACATCTCAGCTAGAGGTTGCCAGAAGGTGCATGGGAGACTCTGAAGTCAGCTGGAAGAAGGTTTTATGGTCTTGGGAGACCAAAAGTGAACGTTTTAGCTATCAGACTAAACATCACTTTTGGTGTAAGCCAAACATTGCACCTTATCAAAAACACACCACCCCCACTGTGTAGTACTGGGGCATCAGCATCATGTTGTAGAGATGCTTCTCATCAGCAGGCCCTGCAAGGCTTGTGAGGGTGGAAGGTAAAATGAATGCAGCAAAATCCTGGAGGAAATCCTAATGCAATGACCCAAACAAAAAAAGTCAAAGCTACACAGGAATAGTTCAAAGACTACAATGTTAATGTGCTAGAGTGGCCGAGTCAGAGTCCAGATATTAATCCTATTGAGAATTTATGGCTGGACTTGAAAAAGGCTGTTCACTCACAACTTCCATGCAACCCGACAGAGCTAGAGCAGTTTTGCAATGAAGAATGTGGTGGAATGTAAGTGTCCAGATGTGAAAAGCTGATAGAGACCTGTCTGCACAGATTTGAGGCTGGAATTGCTGCCAAAGGTGCATCTACGAAATACTGACTTTAATACTTATCTTTTGTGCTTTATATTTGTAATAAATTTAGATCATTTTGACATTAAAGAAATATTATTTCTGTCGATCAGTATCACAAAAGCCTAATTAAATCCATTGTGATGTAATGTTGTATAGCAATAAAAAATGAAAACTTTGGGGAATGGGAAAGCTTTTTATAAGTACTGTGTATTGTTCCAGGTGTGTGTTATAATGTACAGTACACAAATCAACAGATTCAAGCCTCTTTTCTCCTAAGAAAAGGAAATCGGGAACTGTATGGCTTTGGATTGATCAGTGTTGATATCTTGCTGAAAGGTAATCACTGGTGGACTGTTCATTAAGACTCTAGACTCATTATCAACATCCAAACCAGTTATGTGTCCTCTGTGAAGTTTGTTACATGCTCTGAGGATGGGAAAAGTACTGAATACTGTAAAAGTATCAGGAACATTTTGTGTCTAGCCAAGAATACCATGGCCAGGCTTCTAATAGGCATTTGAAAACATAATCACATCACATCAATTTTAGTTTTTCTTCACTGGCCTCCTGTTGGCTACAGAAATGAGTTTAAATTATTATTGTTTTTTTGAAAATCTCTGAATGATTTAGCCCCCTTTTATTTTACTGACCTCTTACACCATTACTCTTGTCACAAAAATAGCCAAGAGACATTGGGAAGGTTTGGGGCAGCCACCTGTATAATATTCCCCGGCTGCAAAATCAGCCAAAAGAGAAAGACATGTTCATACAACCGAGTCCAAAACAGAACTGAGTATCTGCTTTAACATGGCGGCTTTTAAACCCTTATGGGGGGAAGTGATGTCATCAAGACTGGAACCAGAAGTGACATCATTGGCTACCCCAAAACAGGATGGGATTTCCAGAGAATGGTCTGCAAGGAATTAAGGGAGAGAATCAGCGCACTTCACCACCCCCTGGTCTGGCGTGGAACTGCATTTATTCAGGCCCTTTGGTTGTCCCCTAAATGTGCGTGTGTGACACTCTCTAACACCATCACTGAGGTCCTCTACTGGTCGTGTTGAGATCTAGACTTAAGCTTAGAGGGGGCCATGCCATTGCAGTGGCTGCTTCTAAGTTTAGGTGTAGCAGTGAGCACTAAGTTTGGTCATCTTTAAATCCGGTCTGAAAACCTTTAAATCTTTGCATTTTGGATGCTACTTTAACTAATATTTTACTAAGAAAACAAATCTTTTTGCTTTAGCTTTTTAAACTTGCATGAGTGCTGTCTTTTTATTTATTAATACATCTTGGTCTATTTATTTACTGTACGGTGCATTTATGGAAATTGTGCAGCACTTTGGTAAACTGCTGTTGTTTTAAATGTGGTCTATAAATAAAATTGACTTGACTTAACTGTCTTTGTTGTTTTTTGTTAGTTACTGAAGTTTTCTCATCCTTAAAAACATGTGCGTAGGTTATATGGCAATTAAAAATTGTCCCCGTGTGAATATGAATGTGGATGTGTGTGTGTGTGTGTGTTTGTATGGGCCCTAGGATGAACTGGCGCCCCACCCAGAGTTGGATACTGCCTTGCACCTAACCCCCCACTTTCCCTAGATGGTTTAAGAATGTTATTTATTATTAATGTCCACCTGCTAATAGCATATGCTAATAGAAGAGAAGTCGCTAATTTTGTCATTTTTGCTTGGGTGTCTAATCAGACTTTTTGAATTAGAAAGTCCTGAATGCTTACTCATGGAGGCCTCTGGGATTCTCTGACCAGTTTAGGGAGCATAAGGGTTTAGTTTCCATCCAAGAAGAAGGCAGTGCACGCCCATCCACATTGCAGCACATTAGGTTTGTGGGAGACACAGAAACAAGTATTGTGTCCATAGCAACACAGCAACTGGCAACTGCACTTACCTTGCTTGGTTTATGTAATAGTGATTGGGTTAAATATGCAGACAGAGAAGTTCATAAGCATGTAACATGTAAAAAATGAACTGCCTGCTTAACACACACCCACGTCAGCACTGGAGCAGCTGTCTTGCTCGACTTTTCTCTCTCTCTCTCTTTCTCTCCCTCTCTCTGGTTGCATAACAAAAAAAATATATAGCCCAGCTGTTTCTTTTGGCCATGATAGTTTGAAAAACATCCACTGACTTCTGCTTAGATGGCTTAAAGGGTATCTTCAAATGGAACACTTTTATTACCCTGAAAATCAATTACATCCATTCTATTTCAGCTTTGGATCACTAAAAAAAGACAAATTTGCAACAGTCAGAAACTGAAGAGTCATTCTCTGGGGGTGAGACCATGCTCCAGTTGTACAAAATGTACTAAAATACACGATAACTAAGACAGAAACATTATCAGTCAGCCAGATACACTGCAAATTATATATAGGCAAATAGAAGTGTTAAAATGCAAAAGAAAATATGCAAAAACTATTTAGATTATGAGGTGAAAATATTTATGAAGATTTATAGATTTAAGATAGTTGTACATAATAACTCAAAGCATCTCAACAATGCTAAAAGAATCAGTGTTCATATACAGTTTACAGTAAATATGTTGACTCGGGACTAAAATTGGAAACCTTAACATCCTCATACCCTTTTAAATTAGAATGATTACAGATATGTTTAAAAAGGTAAAAAGGCTGTGTAGGTAATATGCTATTGGTATAATATAACAAAACAAAACAAAAAACTGCAAAACAGCACAAGGCATGTATGAAGCTCAAGAGTTGGCACAAATCTCATCTAAATCTGCACAAAGGTTGTTTTCAGTTTTGAGCGTGTGGCCAATAGCAATTAAATGTAAAAACCAGGAATTGCTTCTAAATCAAATAATAAAGAGCAGAGATCTAGGAAAATAAGGGAATGCAGTGGACATTGACTAAGTGATCTGTAAACCACACTTATGTTCATGCTGTGATGCTGAGAAAGAACACCTGAAGATGTTAAACATAAGGTTGTGGGGTGTGGTACGGGGACGGCTTCCTTCAGCAGTAGGGTGACACAATTTTGCCTTTTTTTGTGATCCACAACATCCTACAGGGCATCCTCCCCTCTTATAGAATCGTCACCAATCATTGTCCGACTCCTTGGAGAACTGCAGCCAATCGTTGTCCTTTTCAATCCCCTTATAGAATAACAGAGCAAAACACACTCATGTACACCCACACCCGACTGGAACCTGCTCCTTCTTTGAGGTACAATTATTTAGTTAAATCTAACCACCTTTGGTAAGCTGCGGACCCACTACACCACAACCAGCACACCACAGCATAGAAAAGTGACCTCCTCAGTGAGAGGTGGGATATGAACCATCACCTTTATGTCTTAAGGTTCAAGGCCCCAGCTACCATGCTGCACTGACTACTAATATGTTATTCAATGTGATGTAATAAGATAGTGACAACAAAATCTTTGAATTTTAAACTGAAAATTTAACAGAGGTCATTTCAAAATTGTATATGTCAAGTTGAATTAAAATTCAGTTGCTTTTTCTCTTACCAGTCTTTCTTTGCTTATTGTTAATAATATAACATAATTTTTCTAAGCCAATGTAATTTAACTCAGGGTCACAGTTGTCTGCAGTATATTCTAGCAAATTTGAGTGCAAGGCAGGACTTAGCCCTGGACAAGAAGTTAATCCATCAAAAGGCTTCTCAAGCCAGTTACTGTAAGTGTCAGTTTAGAAAACCCCATAGCACACACGAATTTGGTATGTATAAGAAAACCAAAGTAATCAGAGAAATACCCAATGGTGACATGGGAGAAAAAGTTCAGACTCCATGCAATGACTGGGCATAGGATTTGAAAGGACCGAGTATGCTGGATCCATGAATCAGGAGTATTAATTGCTGTGCTGTCCTAATCAACAGTTACTTCTCCAAAAAAGGTACCATAATTTGTATATTATTATTATTTAGTCTTTTAGGCAAGTAGTTTGGTCTAATATCAAAGCACTAGAGTTTAAAACCCTAATCGCTATGACTGAGTGACTGTTTGAACCTTTGTAAGTCACTTAACTGTCTTGTGGTCCAGCATCTAGGAACAAGCAACCAGTTATTGTATTCACGTTGGGATGACATTTGCTATAATAATTTAATTAAAAATGAGAGAGAGTCAGCTCCTTGTTTTTTCTGCTGTTTTTTAGAACTTAAACCCCATTGTCTTTGCTTTTTTGCACAAAGACAGGTTTAGTCATGAAGGCGGCCAAAACTGATCTAACTGGCCAAAGGGGATCTAAATTACTGCAATAACACACACTAAGCACAGGTATGTTTTATTAAGAATAAAATGATAAACTGGACAGCACAGTGGCACAGTAAAAGCGCTGCTGCCTTGCAGTAAGGAGACCTGGGTTTGCATCCTCCCTGCGTGGAGTTTTCATGTTCTCCCCGTGTCTGCGTGGGTTTCATCCGGGTGCTCCAGTTTCCTCCCACGGTCCAAAGACATGCAGGTTAGGTGCATTGGTGATCCTACATTGTCCCTTGTGCCTTGCGCCCTGTGCTGGCTGGGATTGGCCTCAGCAGACCCCTGTGACCCTGTGTTAGGATATAGCGGGTTGGACAATGAGTGGCTGACTGACTGATAAACTTGTACTATTCAGAACATAAAAGAGCTGTAGTGTAATGAATAAGGAAGAATGTTTTGACAATTATTTACACCTCAGTTATTTAAATGTATCAGTGCTCACTTTGTATTAATTTGCTTTTCATAAAATCCTTTCATCACTTTATCATTACTTTGGGTACGATGGTTGGTTCTGATAGCCCTGCATTTGATTATGCAATCATTTTGAATGAGAAGAAATTCTATTAAATAAAACAAGTATGTTTCAATAACTGTAAAACAATCACCAGAATAAAAAAAAATATTGAAGCAAATCTTAAGATGGTAACCATATTGTGTTAGTCCAAGTTTGTGGATCTGATTTGTGGACCCCCATGACAGACTGGTTTTCTACTCATATACCTTTCTGTCTGTTTCATTCTCGATGAAAAGGACTCCTCTTAAATGTAACTAGGATAAACAGAGAAACAGAATGGGTGGATAGACTGGTGATATTTTCCAGAATGTTCACCCAATTATCCATTTCTATAACCATTTTATTAAAATACAGGACTATAAGGGGACAGGGACCCTGAGAACTCAGAGAGACAACTCTGGTTAACATGTCAGTCCAGTTTTGGGCACAGATATGTGCTCATCCACCCACTCTCACTCACATCTGAGTTTATAGCTACCAGTGATTCTGACCTGCCCATCCTGAGAATATCGGAAGAAACCAGAGTAGCCGGAGAAACCTACATTATCACCTATTTAAATAACATTTTTATAAATCTATATATGATGAGAATGGCTCCAAATATGATGGCAAAACTCCAGCTGCTTGCACAGGAGTAAAAGGCACAGTTAGTGCACTGGCCAGCTGAAATGACAGCAAAGTATAACAACGTGCTCTAGGCTAATGGGATATCCACATTTTATTATTTTTTTACAATAACATCAAACTTGTTTTCCTCTGAGTTAGCACCATCTTCTCAACCATTCTCTTGCTTAAACTTATTTTTATTTGCCAGCTTTTCATCATTTTACAAGGCTGCATTCATCTGGAACAGTGTCTGATTTAATCTGGACTTTGGAAGTTTTCCATGTGACTTTGTAATTAGTGTATTATACTTTTTCATTCACTTTCTATATATGAGCTTATAAAAGGATTAGGGCAAATATATTTTATGCAAATAGTTTGAACTGGGATATTAACATTGAAGTGTACTACAGTTTATATACAATGTATGCATCGTGAGACATGCCCAGACACCACCAGACTGACACCACATCTTTATCCAAAGCACACATTTATTAATGTTTACAACCAATAAATATAGTCCCGCACAGCACACTGTGCTCCCAGCACCAATCACCTCTACTTGGGGCCTCTCTCTCACTGTCTGTGGGCCGCCTTTCCTCTCTCCACGGGAGCCTTGTCCAGCTCCCACTCCCAATTCTAGCTCCTTGATTATAGGGAGGCGGCTCCTTTTATTGTGACCAGGATGGGCTCCAGGTGCTCCATCTGACGACACTTCCTGGTGTGGCGGAAGTGTCAGAAGAGCACCCAGAAGCACTCCGGGTGTCCCTGGAAGGATCATCCTCCATGTTCCTGGGTGTGGCAGAAGTAAATGTTTCCTGGGCTCTCTGAGACTTGGGGCGCCCCCAGCGGTGGCCACGGGCCCCAATGGACTTGAGCCTCCTTGCTCCTCTCCCATGGTCCTCTCCAGATCCAGGGCAGTTGCCCCCTTGTGGTGAGGAGGACGAATACGCCACCTCCTGGTCCTTCCAGGCGTCCCAGCTGGGTCTGGTCTGTCCCCCAGCCGCTTGTGACACTGCCCCATCGCCAGTGAATATCCGTTAGGTGGAGCGGCCTGTCCCGCGAGGGCCAATTCCCCACGAAGCAGGTCCTACTGTGAAACCAGGGTCCTGTCCTGCCAACCAACCAGCAGAAACAGGGGCGGAAACGCTGCCTGGACACCATCTGGTGTCCTTCCATGCCCTGCACAGGCATCGCTCCCCCAACCGATCGGAACCCCGTGAGTCACCTCTTCGGCACCCCCTCCGCGGGTTCCGCGCCCCCTTTGTTGGGACCGCTCGTACTCTTGGTTTCCCCGCTGACTTTGGGGCTTCCCTCTGCACCCGCACGATATATTCGTGCTATTCCGAGACAGAGGCTGCGGGCCAAGGGAAGGGGGAAGCGTGACATCAGGAGTAGGGAGCCAGGCAGGGCCCTCCTCACTGTCCTGTTTCACTACTAAGGGGGGCTGCGGGGCATGGCTAGTGTATTATATTTGAATGACAAAAATATATCTAACAAAAGAAAGAAAATAACATGTCTAACCTGCTTAATCGAGACCAGGGTCATGGACTGTGCTGGAAACCATCCCAGCTAGCACAGAGCACAAGACAGGAACAAACCCTAGCAAGGTCACCAGTCCATCGCAGGGAACAAAATATGTTGTAATGCTTGCGTATATACAATACATGTACAATTTGTGTCACTTCTTTCTGAACTACCATTGAAAGAGATTTAATTTCTGAAGGTTAGATGCACTTTTTTCTGTTACATTGTTTCATTTTTCATTGCAGGATTGCACTGCTTGTCGGACCACTGAAATGTATTAAAGTGCAGTGAGTTATCAAGATTATTATGCATTTCATTAAATCTTTTTATGGTAATGTCTGTATTTAACTGTTTCATTGTCATTTCATCAACCCCAGTCACTCTGCTTATAGTTTTACTCATGCATTGTAGTTTAATGTTATTTTGACTATGCAGGTTTTTAAAAACACTGATCAGACCATAAAATGGAACATTCCGCAAAATAACGCAAACTGTAGAAATTACTAAAACAGTTAACATGGAAGTTTATGCAAGAGTAACAGGGTAGCCTTGTGTTTGCATTCGGGATCCTCCAAGCATGGAGAGCGCTTTGAGTAGTGAGAAAGGCACAATATAAATGTAAAGAATTATTATTTGCCATGACCAGGCGAAACTCTCAAATGTTCATTAACCTAGATTTCCAGGTTTCAGAGTAAGGTAATTTTCCACTTAAATTTTAGATCTTTTGCAATATCACCGTATGGTGGATGGCCACATAATGACCCTTCATAATGGGGAGACAACACATACAGTTCATTATCTCCCCCAGACCACTAAATGGCAGCCTCCCTAGGTTACAGCAGCGCCTCGGACTCCCACAGGGCAACATGGGAGTTGGAGTTTGGTGCAGCCCTGCTGGGTTCTATGGGTGCCACCAGGGTGTACTGCTAGGGCTGCAGAGCACTACTATGTTGGGCTTCCACCTTACCTTGAAGTATTTCCGGATCATTCTAATGGGCTGCAGGTGTGCTCCTGGGTGTGGCATGAAAGGAGCCCACCACCACTGCTCCAGGAGCCAAAGTCAGGAGGAGGAGGATGACGAAACTTGCCAGGAGGAGTGGAGGCAGAGGAGAGAAAGGAAGAAGAAGAAGAAGAAGAAGAAGAAGAAGAAGAAGAAGAAGAAGA
>JANRMT010062790.1:68597484-68637070 GCA_026402145.1 Polypterus bichir lapradei | reverse complement strand
GAAGAAGAAGAAGAAGAAGAAGAAGAAGAAGAAGAAGAAGAAGAAGAAAAGAAAATGCATTATTGCTGTCCATTCTGCTTGTGTACTGTGCTGCATGTGGGAAACAAAACTGAAGCTTTTCCTCACTGGAAAATAAAAAATGTGTGCTGGGCCAGGAGGGCTGAGTGCCCCCTGCAGGCCATACACCACGATACTTTAAAAAATGAAGAAGGCAGCAAAGCCACTTGGCACTTACCTGTATACCAAACATAAAAGTACTGGGAACACCACAATAGTTACTGGTTAAAGGATATTAAGGGTAACACTCAAACCTCATTATAAGAAAGTTGCATAACATCAAAATAATATAATCTACTGTAGAATTTTACCAGCTTCTCAGTCAGTAGATGCAGCTTGACAGTACTGAAATGATGCTAAAATCTAGAAATAAAATCTCAAACATAAGTTGTGCTTAACCCAAACATTCCAAGTGTAATTTGGTATTATTAACAGGACATTTTCAACATTCTGAAATGCCTGGTTTTGGTCTGAAGCGGCTATAAGGGTATAGTGTCTGGTAGGTTTTTTTTGTTTGTTTTTTTAATATATATATATACTCAAACCAAAATGACTAGTGTAGCTTTTTAACACACTTTGACCTGTAGCTGTGCTGAGTCCAGTGACTTAATTTGTGTAAAAAAGATGCACTTGACCTGTATCAGTATGTTCCTTGCACTCAGCCAAAATATTTCTGTCTAACACATTTATAAATTAAGCATAAACCAAATCCACCGTCTTCTTGCTAGATGTGTTTATTTTACACAAGGGGAAACAAAGTAGCAATGATATTACCAGATAAGGAAAGAAAAAAATGCTACTGGCACTTGGGAACAGCCAGCGCCTGAGAAAATACTTGTATTAAGCAGACTGGCACTGCAATGAGTCATACATTTAAAAAAAAAATTGAAAGACTTGACATCAAGAAGGGCAGCAAATTGTTTCATGAAGAGCGCCCAGTGTTCCAGTTGGACAGCATTAACTCGCTGGAGACTGCGCTTGTTTATGCATGCAGCCATGTTCGAGATGCACAGCTGTTGTTGACCACAGTGTTAGTGGCCAGCAGCTCTGCAAATTCCTCAGGCAACCTTTTTAACATTGGCTGCTCTCGGCTTAGAGAAAGTAATTTTGAAAAGACTTACATCAGCAGATTCAGCTGCAGAAACAAGCATGGAGTACGGTTAAGTGACAATAACAATACAATATGCATAATCTCTGCTCTCCTTAAGGCATTGCCTCTTTGACAACAGTTGTAGATTATTATTACGAACACAAGGTGACTTAAATTTCTTTTTTCATTTGGAGTGCTCCTCTGACTAGAACATCACACTTTTGTCTATATTTTTGATGCCAGTTACTGAAGGCCTAGTGCAAGGCAAAAAACACTGTGGATGACAAGCATGTCCAATGTACAGCACACTCGCACAAACTGCCATGCCTAGTTATATTGGTGTGCATAACACACACATAACATGGGACTAGAGTTCCTAGGGGAAACCCCACACAAGCCTGGGGATAACATGAAAACTGGCTAAGTTTTGCAACAGCAACACAAACCATGTCACCACCATTTTATGGACCAGAAGAACAAGAGACCAGCCACCCAGGAAAGGTAAAAACATAAGAGAAAGAAAGAGTGAGAACATACACAAAAATAGATATTCTGAGGTAAAGTTGGGGTCACCATATGCCTCTTCACAAGTACAATACACATCAGATAATCTCATATTGTGTTACAGCATTAAGCTTCTGGCTGGTATTTATATATCTGTGCTGTATGTGTGGTTATAGACCCCAGGAATTCTTTCATTACTCCATTAATTTCTAGCATATGTGGGGTTGGGTGGGGTGTAGGTGTGAGAAGCACAGTTGGAAGACTTCCATTCATCCATTAGTCAATACCTCCTTAACCCAATTTTAGTGCTGAAGGGAGATGAAACCTGTCTTGGGAACACCAGGTGCAAGACAAAAACCAGAACATTCCCATACATCCACACCACAGATGAACCCTAGTATAAGCGTGCCTAGAGAGAAAGCCTTGCAGACATGAGAAGCATATGTAACCTGCACCCCTGGACCTGCATTTAAAAAAAAAAAAAAAAAAAAAGAAAGAAACCAAATAAAGCTGATCATGACTGGGCATAATGGTAATATTTATCTACTGCTCCAAGTGATAAAAATGTATTAATTAGGTACAGCTCAGCTTTCCAATACAAGAGCAAACACTATTCTGCACATTTGCCACAGAACAGTTTCAGACTGCTCTGTAATTCTGATTATAATGAGGTTTTGTTAAACTGTCCAGCATTATTATGTGAACTACCTTTGATGCACTTGTTAGTAAAAGCTGAAACAAAATAGACATATTAGCAATTAAAAACAACTTTTCAGGTTTATATTTTTTGGAAATTAATTGCATGTGTTTTAGTTACCATCAGTTGACCTAACTTCAGTATTAAAAGTGTCAATTTTTAAAAATCAAGAATATGAGAATAACAAAAAGGTACAAAAACCAAGACTAGCAGCTAAAAATGCTCATCTTAAAACATGTAATGTGCCTTTCTTTTGAAGAATTAGTAAAAGATATTTGGTCTTTTTCTCAATTAACAGAAAAATTTAAATTGGCAGTTTACATAATACATTGATTTTATTGTATTCAAGGTCTTCAGGGAGGCATCTACAGGGACTTAAGCTTTAACATCTTCAGTGACCTTCGTTGAAATTATTGTGTAACAGAAATGTATAATTCATACTAAATAGCAGAATTTACATTGGCCAGAAATCTGACCCAGAGATATTAAACACTGCACATTCTAGAGATACAAGAATTGATGGAAGAGCTCAATCAACAAACACAACTCCTCTGCAGATAATTTTCAGTAATTTGTCTTTTGAGAAGTTAAATTGGATTACCCACGTGCACCAATCTCACATTTTACTGAAATTTCTGTATACTTAACCAGACTGTAGTAAGTTATGGCCAATAAGTTTTACAGATAGAGGGGGAAAAAAGGTTGCGTTTTGTTTTTGGGTTTTTTTTTTTTTTGCTTAAATCAGTATCACAGGTCTGCAAAGTAAAACTAGTGTGAAATGATCAAATAGCCAAATGGTATAGACACACTCTTGTCTACACCCAAACTATTGCCTTCAATTTAATCTACTTCCAGTATCAAATGATGCTCGTCTATTGTTTATTTGAGACTTTATATAAAAATCCAGCAATATCCACCTGCAACATATATATACTGTATATAAAAAAAAAAGAAAGGCTACGTTTGTGTAAACTCGGGTATATTTATTGCAATGTTCAGACAGTATCAATACAGTAAAGTCAACATGTCAGTTACAAGGATACATTATGGCAAGAAGTTACCCAAGTATCAAAGTTACAAGTGCTAACAAGACATTGTGCCAACAGACTTGCTGGTTTGTAACGAAGACGTCTTTGGTAGCTATTTTTTTTTTACTGGTGAAAGTGTTGATCCATTAAACTTGGGCTTGCTTAACTTGTGATCCATGACAGTCTATCTGCGAAGTCCCTGAATGCCACACCCCAATGGACCAACACATCTTGTTTACTTCTTGAATGCGAAAGGGGGGGGGAGGTCCTCCTAATTTGACACAGAGCTGCTCAGTCTTTTGCATGACTTACAATGATGCATTTGTACTTCGTGTAGAACATTGTGAACGCACAATTCAAATTGTTGTGCAAATTAAAAACATACTTTAGCATAGTTCCACTTTACACAAATTTACACAATTATGCAAATCTGTAAGTTTCTTCCCCATAAAATGTACACCACCTAGAAGTTGCTTCTTGATTGGAATTTGTAATCCCCAAAGCAACATAACCCAAAGTATACAAGCAAGTTTTTTTTTTCTTTTAAATATCACTAGTAGTCACTTCAGCTGACCATTATCAGTCTATAGAGTCGTCTGAACTTATCACTGAAGTTTAATCTGCTTACATACATTAAAAAAAGACCAATGTTACTAAAGGAACAGTCACATCATGTGAAGCTCCAGATTTCTCAAGTAGAAAAAGTGGTATCTTCCAGGATATCCATTCTCTTAAATAAAACTGTCTTCCCAGGAGGATCGATTTCCTTGGCTTGCTTCCGGGAAGCTGAAGAGAAGAACATCCCTGGCGTCTTGCTCCATACTCTCGGCCAGCTCTCGCTTATCCACTTTGTCTCTTATCCAGAGGCAAGATATGAGTAGTGCCCAGCACGGGGCTCTTCGCTGTCCCATTGCTTGTGGCTTGGATTGTATGTTACACAGAAAACAGGCTTAAGCCATTGGAATGTCTTTCTTCATGTGTACAACCATCTCATTTGTAGTTATTCCACAATTCAAAAGGAGGTTAATTTCTGAATAGTCTCGTGGCTCTGCCCACCCCAAGACAGAGCCACTTATACAGCAGAGCCACCAGTGATGGGAGACGCCTGCGTTTCTGACACTAGTGGTTGATCCTCCAGGAACATGGAGACATCTGAGGGCAAACGAGACTGGAACTTTTCCAGTTGCTCAGGGCTTGCAAGATTCTTAAGGAGGCTGTTTTCCCTCTCCAGCTGCGAGTTCTTTTCTGCCAATTCTTTGATCTGTTCTTTGAGAATTTCCACCTCCTCCCTGACTGCATACATTAGGTGGTTCTTTACGAGGTCCTAAAGCAGGGAAAAAAGCACACTATAAATATTCATCTAAATTTGTCTCAGACACAAAGTTTCCATCTACTGGCCTCAGCAACCCTGTGTTCTCAGGAAAGAAATGGTGCTTCCTGTCACCACCCATTTCAACTTCCCCAGACATCAGGATATATTTTTTTTTTTGTTTTTGTGGCAGGGTGTTCTGCTTTCTATTTGTCAGTTTTACACCAAAACTGCCTTTGTTAATATTAACAGATTAAATGCAATCCCATGCTGCTGCTGCGCTCCCTTTTCAACAGCCTGATGTATTCATGGTTCAGTGACCTTTAGAGGAGTCTCAATTCTGAGTTCTGTCTAGTGCAAAGTCTAAACCTTGCCACTCACCTGCCAAGTTTCTCACTATATGCACCATACAATCAGAGCCATTAATCTATGTGTTATCATATGCCTGGAAAACAAAATTCAGGCGTTGGAATGAAAGCTGGATTACAAAAATGAGGATAATCCGTCGACGATAATCCGTCTGATACATACTATAGGAGGTCTGTATATGCCACATACATTTGAATTAACCGACATTACTACAGTAAAATCTGCTTACTGAAACAAAAATGTATTGAAACATTTACTGTTTATTTAAAACTTATTGGAAATATTCACCAATTTTTTCAAATCTACCCTTTTAAAACTATGCAGTGTATGCTCCCATTTACAGTCCTGCTTTACTATATACAAGGCAAACAAACCCTGCAACTCAAACACTGACTAAAGGCATGCAGTTTTGAAAAAAATCTGTTAACCTGCTATACTGATTATAGTCCTTGTGATTTATTTGCACCAGCAGTTCCTACCACTTTAACCTTTACACCTTACACTTACTGTACATTCTAATACATGTCTTAAAACATTCTTAATACATGCATTGTGGATGTGCACAATTGATCACATTAAGTGACATTTTGCAGATTTTAAACATTGTGCATACATTGGCTAAAATTACAATACTGGCTTTAAAATATTACCTATGTGCATCTACACTGCCCTACTCAATACAATGTAATGAACAAAATGAAACTCACCATTGCTTGTTCTATCTTGTTGTCAATTGCCACAACGCTAGCACCAGAGGCACTGGGGGAAGAAAGGGAAAACTATGATTACAAAAAGTTCACGATTTTAAGTCCGATTGTAGCGTTACAATAAGCCGGGCGGAGAGCCGTCTGAAGCATCTCAACTGCAGCGTTCCTCCCGCCCCTCCCCCAGCACGGCAGTGCGGTTTGATTTCATCAGCAGCAGCCTCGGTAACACTGCACTCTTTACATCTCCAATATTCAAAAATAAAGCCAAAAAAACCCATACACCTAATGTAATAATATAAGGGATTTGAGAAACAAACCCCTCATTCCTTTAAATTTGCTCGGAGATTGGGAATTCCCTTTTCACCAACCAGTCCCAGCCAGATCAAACCGGGATAAACCTGCCCAAGTCTGTAGCAGAACAAGGAAAATCCCCAGCCTCGACGACCACCCCCTCCCCCCCCCCCCCCCGGTTTGGAGTAAGGAATAGTTAAATTTCAAACTTTTCCACCTCTTGTTTGATTAATTCTTAATAAAAAACATTCTTCTCTGTCACTTGCACACATAAGGTTAGCAAAGCACAAGTGGTCCACAAAAGACGTCTGCTTGGATCACCCCGCACACCATCGTTTCTTTTCCCCCCAAAGCATGCCGAATTCTGTTTTTTACGTTTAAAAGATAGGACTTGAAAAATTCCCGCTGTAACAAAACACGCTACGCAGCCTTCCCGACGATGTATGAAATGCACGCCAGCGGTGTTAACTCTTTGCAAGCAAAAACACAAATGTGAGACGCACGCACATATTTACCTGTTGTCGAGCTTTACCGACACCACATCGCCTCCCAGCAAAGAGGAAAAAAACGAGATCGAAAAGTTGTGAAGCTGATAAACAGCAACCTCCATGGGGCTTTTAAACATTTCCGTGCTCATATTAAGGATGAGACCCGTTTGCAGGATGCTATTCGCCACTTTGGCAGCCTTGAGAGAGACGTGTCGTGGGTAACTGAGCGGTAGCCCTCGGCAACAACTAACGCGTCTCGAACTAAGTGCTTGCGTGCAAAAAGCAGCGACTGTGCGGCTTGTGTGGTGAGTCTATTTCTGAGACGCTGGCTTCTTATACTCGGGCTGCTGACGTCACATCACGCTCAACTACGCCAGCATAAATTATTCTAATCACCAGTTTGGCACCGATTCACCCTGCCCCCTCTCTGAACCCTGAATTAGAACAATAAACAGCGACCTGGCGTCTACTGCAGACAGTGAGCCGCAGTGCGTGCGCCCTCAGGTAGGCAAGCGAGTTCACCAGCACTGCAACGCCACCAACCAACTCTGCCTTTATATGCATATACATACAGTATATACTAAGGGAAAAAATGGTAAACAGTGGAGCAGGTGTGTGCTGTTCCCAATTTTGTGCAAACCGAAATGGCTAGAAGTCGTCACCCGTGTACTCTCCTTTGGTATTTTACCAGAACGACCCAAATGCGTGCACACAAGTAGGAGAATGCGCGATTTTGAGGCTATCTTTTTCCAGTACAGGTTTCAATCTCACGCCTGCAAATTTATTACAAATATCAAATTATTCTTACATGTGCCCCTGCAAGTCTCCACATCATTTTAATAAACGTCAGACATCTTTGTTTTTGCAGATTTGTGAAATTCACTGTAATCCGTGACTGTACTGGAAAACATAAATGTGCATTGAGGTGCCGTTTGGGATTCCTTATCGTTGAGTGATCACGATAATTTCAGTCACGATCAATAATAAACATGCTTTAGTAAAACTCGTTAAGTTATGCACGTTTAAATATTGAATTCAAAATAAATGTATACAACGTTAATGCACGATATTTATTTTGCAAGAAAAAAAAACATGTAGTCCGTTATTCAACTTGCGAAAAATACACCAATGCTGACAGTGTAGCTACGGGCAATGTTCCAGTCTTGAACTTCAAGACAAACAAAACCGCAAGAATAAAGTCTCCGTATGATTGCAAAAACTGCGGCACTGTGTTTAATTACCGTATGCTTTGCACATTTATTTAACGGGGTTTGATCAATAAACCTACCTTCTTACCTCCTTTGTTGGCAGTTCAATCTACCGTTCTAAGTGTTAAGTATATGCCGCATATAACCTCTGAATTATGTCCGACTTGTTTTTGCAAAGCGTACATGCTGTCCTTCATGGATTTTCAGCGAAAAAGCCCGAGGCAGCAATGCGTAAAAGTTTTCATAGCCTGACCCCTAGTGGTGGCAATGTATAAATACACATTTTAAAGCCTGAAATCTTAAGCGCGCTGTTGCATCAACCTGGGGAGCTATAAACTACAATTTGCTGAGCCATACACTTTCTAAGGTGATATTGTTTATTTTAGTACATAGTTCTATGTATTTCATGAGTTGGACACATTTGCATTTCGAAGGCTATCTATCTATCTATCTATCTATCTATCTATCTATCTATCTATCATGCCAAATTTCTCAAAGGACACTGTATACAAAGTATTCACATATAAATGGTGAAATTCCTCAATCCTTTATTTATTAACGATTTATTGTTAATTATTTTATTGTCTTTTAAACCAATACAGACATCAATTTTACTCTCATTTTACATTTTAATCTGATTATGGAGGACTAAATTAAAGGATTTATTATTATTATTATTATTCATCCATCCTCCAACCAGCTATATCCCAACTACAGGGTCATGGGGGTCTGCTGGAGCCAAACCCAGCCAGCACAGGGCACAAGGCAGGAAACAAACCCCGGACAGGGCGCCAGCCCACCACAGGGCGCGCACACACACACACACACACACCCACACACCAAGCACACACTAGGGAAAATTTAGAATCGCGAATGCACCTAACCTGCATGTCTTTGGACTATGGGAGGAAATCGGAGTACCCAGAGAATACCCATGCAGACACGGGTAGAACATGCAAACTCCATGGAGGGAGGACCCGGGAAGCGAACCCGGGTCTCCTAACTGCGAGGCAGCAGTTATTATTATTATTATTACTGGAGAATACATTGTAACTCAGAATAAAAAAAAAGACAAGTCTGGAGAGTAGATGCAGAAGAACACACTGCAAGAGTCTGCATTTAGGCTGTCTAGGAGAACACTTGCCCAATTCCTAAACAAACTGAACCCAAATAACTGATTTATATAAAAATCATTTCTATAGAACTATTAGAAAAATACTGTGACATTTTCAAACCTACTTGATCCCATTTAGATTGAGGATGGAAAATCAGTCTGTATCAAATCTGCTGATACACACGTCCCCGTAAACTCAGACTCACATAGACACACCTGAGAGTCATCAATTAACCTCACACATACATCTGTGATCATATGTACGTGTGTGTGTGTGTGTGCATGCTCTAAACAGGTAGGAACCATATGGGTTTCAAACCATGAGGCTGCAGTGCTAAGCGCTCTCCAGCTCAGACTTTAAAAAGTAGACTTTTGTTCGTGCAAAACAGTGACTAGATGTGGGGTGATTATCACAATTAAAAATTGTATTTATAAAAGAGCAGATTAATTTTAATCTTGGCAACTCTACCACTGAGAATCCATTTAATGAAAAGAAAAATCAATAATTTTATTTAATTCTTTTGTGAGTCTTTATAAAAACAGCTCTAAGTTCTGTGCCTTAGTGTTTGAAGGGTTATATAATCGAGATTTGTGCTTACAGTTCACCTGCTGTTTGTTAATCCTGCTGTCCCACCCTACTAATTAGGCCCTCTTAACCCTTGCCACATTTTTCACTGCAGGTAAACAGAATTGTCTGAAGCACGCTATACTGTTTAATGAGGCCGAGGGCATATGATAAAATTTGGATTATTTTGTTTCACAGTATCCTTCAATTAGAACTACATGTTCTTGTTTCTTTAGGTTCTTACTTGTTTATTTGCCTCATTCTCTCATTTTATTTTCTTCTTTCAGTGAATGACTAAATCTTGATGCAATGGCTGAAATGCAGTCTCAGCAGGATACCTGTGTTACATAATTATTATTTTTTTCTGGAATTTTAAAACTTTAAACTGTACATTTTCCTTTATTTTAAAATAAGAAAATAAAAATCATGATCCATTAAGTTTTTCAGATGACATTTTTAACTGATTTTGGTCTGTGCCAAATGCAGGCGAAACAGTCAACAATGAAGAAAATGAAAACATCTCAATTATGCTGTATGTTTGGCATACCTTCCACCACCCTGGGAGAACCTGAAATCTTGTTTAGGTATTGTTGCACTTCATGTCAGATGTGCAGCAGGGTAACCTTTGAATAACAGAATCCATATATTATAAAAAGAAATGCTTGGGTTTTGATGTTTTTGTTTTGAGCATTTCATTAAACAAATTCTAAGTAACACTGTAAAAATATTCATCTATCTTTTCTGTGTTTGAACCTACTTAATGCAGTGTAGGATCACAGGAGAGCTGTGAGTCCACTGTGAGGTACACGTGTACACATCCACATAATTTAATGCTATCAGTCCACTTCATAGCTTTGAACTGTGGCTGGAAATCAGAGCACCAGTATAAAACTCCATAAAGACTGCAGCCCAGCCAGGCTACTTGGTGCACTCTTGTAAAGGCAACAGTAATTAACTCATCACTACTGGCTGTCAATTTTGTTTTTTGTTTTTTTTAATTCTAATTTTATTGCTTTCCTCCTTTTTATTTACTTTTTTATAAATTTGTTTGAAACCTAAGTGACTCTTCACATTTTAACTGCAGTTTTTATGTAACAACTCATTATCTATCTATCTATCTATCTATCTATCTATCTATCTATCTATCTATCTATCTATCTATCTATCTATCTATCTATCTATCTATCTATCTATCTATCTAACTGGGGTGTGCAAAGGACTTGAGAAAACTTACATTTCTCTTTCCTGGGGACACCTTTACCTGAGATATATTTTGTTTATATTTTATTGCACTAACAAATTTTAGGCTCAATTGACAAACGTTTTTATTCTTTTCCTTCGTTTCCCTTTCTCTGCTTGTAGACATGACTTTGTATTTGTATTTTGTTTCATTTAGTACACATTAGTGAGGTTTATTATAGACATCATGATAATCCTAATTGTTGTTTTTATTTCAAGGGAAACTGGTGCTTTTTTGTAATACATGACCATTAGTCTTTGCTGGTAGAGGTAATCTTGATGGAAGCTTGTTATGGGTGTGCATTACGCTTACTGCAGACCAGTTTACTCAGGCTCTTGAAAATCTGACCTTCAAATTCTTAGCCCTGACTTGGAGTGACCTGGCCTTATGAGCTAAAGGAGTGATTCTTTAGGGCAGGAACTTGCAATCACTCTTTTTAGTTTTAACATTATATATGAGTTCATGTGTCACATAGAGTAAGCACCCCATTCAGCCCAACATGTTTGCCTTCATAGTTAGACAGCGTTCTTGAGTACATACTTAAATAAATATATTATCGGACTCATTAATCCAATTCATTGTCATGGGGAGAGAAAACACTGTATATTCTAGCGGCAACCAAGAAATAATTCTGGACAGGAGACCATTCCATGTCAGTGGCCACTCAAAAAGATATGGTCAGTTCAGAGTTCCCATTTAATGTAAACTGTGGAAGCAAGATTCAAGCAATGATGCTAGATGTGGGAGGCAGTAGTATAATATAATATATAAATATACCATATATATGTATATATTTATACATATATATTCATTATTGTCAAATATTGAACTGTTAATTATATTTGAAGTTACATATAAATTATTATAGTGCAGACACTGTCCTGTGAACTTTCCTTCTGTTAAGTGCCCTTTCATATAATCTTTGAGGGGTTATTATTTTAGTAATATGTCAATGAATCAAAGAAAAGTTTAATTTATTCAAATAGACATTAGGAACCATGTTTTCCTAATTAACTCTAGCTAATGAGCTATTTGCCATAAACAATTTGATTAGGTTTCAGGAAGTTGTATAATGAAGATCTCTCAATTTAGTTGGAGAGATTTAGGGCATTGTCTGTACCTCACGCATATCTCCTTTGGATAGGCTTGATTTCAGAGACTTCCTACTAGCTATTATAATTGAATGAAGGAGTCAGAACATCATTTAGGTTCTATGTTTCTTCAATATTGGAATCAGCAGGGGTTCCCTTCCAGACATTGCTGGGGGGCAAACAATAAAACAAACAACTTTGATCATTATATTCTGTCTTTTAAAATTAGTTATATGTGTGTGGGGTGTAATACAAGTAGAAAACACCTTTAACATATGTTTAATATTCTGAAATTTCCTATTTTATGGACAAGATGTGGAGAGTTGAGCCACTTAGATATTGATGCAGAAGATTATTCACTTATATTTACCACCAGTGCAACTGAATTAACAGGCTGTGGTGATCCACTGGTTGCCCGCAGGATTGGCATCTTCCATTTCCTGGGACAATGATTGTTATCAGAATCACATTTATTGGCCAGGTATGCACCCATATAACAAATTTGACTTTGGTTTTGGTGACTCTCCAAGTATAAGTTACATAATTGACATTATTGACACAACTGTTAATCACACATCAGAGATAAAAAAAAACATGACAGAGAATGTAAATATATATGTGCACACAAAGTGTAGAGTGCAACTCTGCAAGAAATGCTGAAATAAACACTGAAAGCAAGTATTAATAATCTGTAAACAGTATTGAAAGACCCTAGGAGGCCTGAGGGGGTATGGACACCAGCCCAATTAAGCTGAATTAACTATTCATGAGCTTGAAGGCCTGTGGGAAACAAAATGTTCTTATATCTTATATATTAATCTATGACACTTGGCTGATGGAAGAAGTTCAAAAAGGTTGTGGCCTTGATGTGAGAGGTCGGTGATGATTTTCATCACTCTGTTTCATGACTCTGGAATAGTACAGGTCCTGTAAGGTGGGCGGACTGGCACCAATGATATTTTCGGCAGACCTGACTATTCATTGTAGCCTGTTTTTGCCATGTTTAGTCACTGATCTGAACCACACTGTTATGGATGACCTGAGAGCGAACTCAATGACTGATGTGTAGGACTGAATCAGCAGTTCTGTAGAAGGTTGAATTTCCTCAGCTGTCGCAGGAAGTACATTCGCTGTTGTTCCTTTTTTACAATGGACATCACATTGGTCTCCCAGTTCAAGTCCCGGGAGATTACAGATTCCAGAAACGTGAAGATTTTCACAACAGTGTTAATTATGAAGAGAGGGGATATTATTGTGGGAATTCTCCTAAAGTCTAATGTCATCTTCTCATTTTTGGAAGTGTTTCGCTCCAGAATGTTCTGACTACAACAAAGGGCCAGCTGCTCAACTTCTCATCTGTATGCAGTCTCATCAGCATTCCTGGTGAGCCAAAGGATATTTGATAAGTTTGACAGAGGGATCCTTAGATGCATAATCATTAGTGTAGAAGAAGAAGAGCAGTGGGGAGAGCACTTATCCCCCGGGGGGTAGGTGCCCATATTGATTGTGCGACAGCTAGAGGTGAGTTTCCCCAGTTTCACTTGCTGTTTTCTGTTGGTCAACTTCACCTGCTTTGGTGCAAATGAAAGTGCCAGCAGGTGCACTGTAGAGGCAACAGCAATTCAACCCCCAAAAGGCAATGGTTTTGCAGGTGGTGGCAACAGACAGTTGCTCTCTCCTTATCCTTCCTAACTGATTCTTCTGTAGTTTTGCATTTTGCTAGTGTCCTTGTCACTACTGGTAGCATGAGGCGGTACCAGCAGCTGATTCAGGTTGCACCGGTAGTCCAGCTCCTCTAGAATGGCACATCCATACGTGCCGCCTCAAGGAGGTTTGCTGTGTCTATCAGCATGGTCTCAAGAGGTTCCTCCTGGTGCAGGACAATGTCCAGCCTCATATGGCCAGAGTGTGTAGACAGGTCCTGGATAATGAAGACACTAATGTAATTGACTGAATCCAATCGAGAAACCCTGGGACCTCATGTATCTGTGCATCTGACCCTGGCAAGTAGCACCACAGGTTGTCTAGGAATTCATAGTTGCCCTGCATTCAGGTCTGGGAAGAGATCCCCGAACATCATCAGCTGTCTCTTCAGGAGCATGCCCAGACATTGTCGGGAGTGCATACAGGCACATGGGAGCCATACACACTACTAAGTCACATCTTGAGTTGCCATGATGAAATTCAGGCAAGTTGCATCAGAATGTGATTTCAATTTCTGACTTTGATTTTCGGTGTGATGGTGAATCCAGCCCTTCAATCCACCTTTTAGTCTGGTTGAGTTCCATTGACCATTATTACATCATTTTATTTTCAACTAATTACACAGTGTTACTCTGTAAAGATTTTCCATTTGAATATTTCGTTCATCAAGATCTGATGTGTAATTTGAATGTTCCCTTAATTTCTTTGAGCAATATATACCAGCCAAACATTTTTTAAACCCCCCATTTTTTCAGTTTTTATTTGCCTGCGATTAAGAAATAAATGTTTAGGATATCAAAAACTGAAAGACAATGTCATTTTCAGAGTTTACAAGGTGGCATTTTTCAAGTAACAAGTAATGGGTCAAAAACCTACAGTTTTCCTTCTGCAGTGGAAGTTATTTAAGCCCTGAACGTTGATGTGAACAATTCGTACATGCATCCCAACTTTTGTTGATTACTTGCAAACCCTCTGTATGAAAGCAGTGTTGGACCAAAGGTTGCTATAGCCTCTAAAGCATTACTTGGACAATACTGTGCTGTATATTGCTATCATAATGGTGAGCAAATGGTGATAAAAAGAAAGATGGCTTTCAATTACCCTTAAAAGTGTAGTTCCTTTAGAGAAATTGCAAAGAAAGCCAATATGTCAATGTTTCCTACACCATGAAAAAAAACTTGGAAGCTTTTTGGAAACTTTGACAGGAAGAGGTCTTGTAGACCTAACACCACAACAGAATCGAAGACAAGTTTCTGAGAATCAACAGGTTGCATGATAGCCGCTTTACCAGACAACAGCTTTTGAACAGTACTCTTATACTTATGTTATACTGCTCATAGACAAAATATGCAGTTTCCTTTGGGAAGGCGTTTTGTGTTTTCATGCATCACATGCATATCTTTGACATGCTTGACAACAAACCTTACCAGGTCCACATATCCACTGCACATTTGATTGAGCCCATTTGAGTTTATTGGCTCATCTGACCTTTAGGTACTCAATCCTTGCACAGGCTACAAGAGTAGATCCCATAACCCATGTTTTGGGCAAGGTTCTCATTGTTTTTGATAGTTTCATCATAGGAAGTCACATTTTGGAAATGGGTTTATCCAGTTCCTCTCTACAGACTGAGTTGCTGAGGGTAATCTAAACAGGAGTACAGCATTCCTGGCAACATAACTGTAAGGATTTATGAGGAGCACAAGCCCCACTATAATATGTGCAGGTTGCTTGAGCTCACTTAACACGTTAGGGTAAAGACCTAAACAAAATCAGTGAACTTTGGAGTAGAAGCCCTGCTTCTCTGGATCAGGAGTGGCTAGCTATGGTTTTGGTTTGGCCATGATATCAGGACTTCCCTTGGGTGCAGTTGAATGGAAATGTACTCAGCATGGAATAGTGGAAACAAACCAAGGGACAAGCCCAGAACATTAGAATAGGCTTATATTTCTCAAGTGGCATGGGAGTGCCTGGAAATTCCTATCAGTAATTGTACACTGAGACTAATAATGGTGTGTTCGATTCAGCATGTTCTCACTCTGATCCTCATGAAACAGGTGGAGAATGAGTGGGTTGTAAAATGTCTACGGTTTCACACAGAAATTGTTAGATTACAATTGAAAAGGCAATTTGGAAATATTTTATTTGATTTCTATATTTTTTTTGTACAATTTAAAATTCCAAATCTCCAGTTTTATTTTTTCATTTGTTTTTTATAAAAACTAGACCTGTTTGATTGATTATTAAGGAAAAGAAGACTGCTCAGTACTGTTGTGATAAGTATAAAAAAGAAAATAGTTACAGAAGAAAATTGTTATTGGAAACCTCACCAAACACATACCGGTAATAGTTAGAGAACACAAATAATAATGGAAAATGAATATAATTTCCTGTGTGTATTATTTTGCTAGCTACAACACAGTCACATTAATAGTCCTTCCCCATCATTACAGGATGGTAAAAGTCAAGTAGTTATGCCTCTGGGGATGCTCTTTTCTCCTCAAATAATTTATTTTTTACCAGCCATCTACTGTAGACAATCATTATACAGAAAAAAAACATCTCTGAAGTGTCCTTACATCCTGCTCCATTATATTTTCAAGCTTTTTTTACTGCACGATGACAGCAGTGAGATGAAAAAAAGGCACATGCACGCTGCACAGGAAGAATCCTGGGTGATTTGTCTCTAATATAAAAATGTCAGGAATCAGTAATAGCCATGGCAGTTTCAACATTATCCCTGACCCCACAAGAAGCTTTCAGCATGTACAAATATATATAACCTGCCAAAAATGAATAAGCTAGTATTTGGAGGACAACTACTTATGAACAGGGTGGATGTGTACCAAGAGAGAATGAAAGAAAGAATATTTAGGTAGGACTAGGAAAGCTTTTAAATGTTCAGAGTACGAAGAGACAGCAGGCACGCTGCACCCCCTTTACAGATGGAACACTGGTTTAGGCAGGAACAGATACCAAATAGGTGGACATTGTTTTTAGAGTGTGTGTCCTTTGTGTACTCTGCTGTTACCATCTTCTGTTTAAACAAAAAATAATGCTTTCTGTTTATACAGGTAGTAGCATTCCTCAGCGTATGTGAGAATTGAAAGGCAGGACTGGGAAACACCCTGTGAAAGTATAAATGCATGTTTACAGTTTTACCTGGACACCACAGAAATGAATGCAGGAAATCTCTTTGTCCTGTACAACTACTCTATTATTAGCAATATTAGAAAATAATTAACCATAATATAAAATTGTAGTTTATTTAATAATAATAATAATAATAATAATAATAATAATAATAATAATAATAATAATAATAGGTTGGGAGCATGCTCTGATAGCCCGTTGCCGCATCCACCACACAATGAACCACCTGGATTGGGACCCAAGTACAACAGGTGACACCTCAGCACCTTAATAAAAAGGTGTCTGTGTGTCTGTCTGACTGTTATGTCTCTATCATTCCAGCAGATGGCACAAACATTTGTAGTAATACATTTCCATCCATTATCCAACCCGCTATTTCCCAACTACAGGGTCACGGGGGTCTGCTGGAGACAATCCCAGCCAACACAGGGTGTAAGGCAGGAAACAAACCCTGGGCAGGGCACCAGCCCATCACAGTAGTAATACATTTTCTCATTGCAAATGTTTGCAATGTCTCATGTGTTGGAATTAAAAATGCAGTGCATTACAAAATAGATTTGAACAGATTATGCTCTGCAAATGTTAACACTGAGGTCTACATTGATTAGTTAGATATCAACACGTCTTAGATGGCTAGTAATAATAATAATAAAAAGAAGAAGAAGACTATAGCAATACAATTTGAACAAGAGAAAATCTTAAAGTCAGGTTCACTTCTACAACTTTATTAAACCTTATCCTTCTGTTGGATCTCCCTCTAGACTTCTGTTGTGAGAAGACCACAGTTAATGGAAATCACTCCACCTTTAAGTCTGGTAATTAAAAAACTGCACTGTGCCATGGCACTGAAGGACTTTTTGTTATCCTCTTGGCTCATTGTCTTTCAAAGTTTGCAGGAGTGTTGTACATAGAGAATTTTACAAAGACATTCCCCAGGATATTGCAATTAACCTAGTATCTCACTCTAGTGGCAGATTTTACATTTGCAATTAACAAACTAGATATTGTTTTTTAAAAGAGTGATGAAAAGGAGAGTAGCAGCCTTTCCCCATCCACCTGTGCTAACAGATTTTATGTTTTCTACAGCATTAATAGACTTGGAATAAATAAAGAAGAGAGGGCTGCATACAACCATTTTCTTAGTGACATTGGCATTTTTACATAGCAAATTCATAAAAAAAAAATAGAAATGTTAGTGACTATATTAATTACTGTATAGTAAACATGTTTCTCATTTAAATGAACCTGAACCTCTCATGAGCCTGATGATAACTATCTGTAATGGTGCACGCAGAGATCCTTTCAGGTAAAGTTATTACCCTTAAAGATTGATCAATAATCTGCAGCAAAGCAAGTCTTTAATTTTCAACCTCCAGGGCATATGCTGACATTATGTTCATTGGCCAGTTATCAATAATAATCTTTGAAGCTACAACAGAGTCACTCACCCTGTTGACCTCAGTGCTTAGGCATGGATTACTGTGCCCACTTCCCCCCAATCTGATATAATACAGAACCACATGTTTATGCTCATTTATTCATTCATGGAGAATGCGGTGTCACTTTTAACAATCATGTGACTGAGTATCTCTGTAGAGTCAGCTTAGGCTCATGTGACCAGTTTACTAAGCATCTAATTTGGAGAACAAACACAAATTACAAAAAGCCTTTGTTACTGTTAAAAAATAATCATAATTAATGATAATGTAATTGAGCAGAGACAATAAGCATCTGTCAAAACAGTTCCTTCTTGAATATGTAGGTTTCTGACTAAGCATTCTTCTGCTACAATTACTGCATATAGCTGGTATTAGCCAGTAACAGCCAGTATTTAACAAAACATTTACAGTTGCTTTGTATGTTGGCTATCTTGTATATTCACTTTGCTGTCAACAGAGCTTTTGAAAAACTTATCATTCCTGATTGTTTTGAAATGCATCCTCAGACATTTTTCAGCTGGGCTGTTCAGACACATAAATCAATAGATGTTTACTTGTTTAGCTTAGTAAAAACAACTTAAGTAGGTTATAGGCTAAAAGCATAAACTCACGCAGGTATATGCATTTAGTGACTGCACACTGCACTTCCAAGTCATGAACCAGCAATTTGAAATCAGTCTCATAAATAAAACATTATTACTATGTTTTAACAGTTGGGGCCACATGTACAGTTTATTTAGTATGGAAATGATTGGCTCTATTAACATTGAGAATTATCAGGTAGGAACATGAGACTAATAATGGGGTTGAGCTGAGGGTTTGACTCAGCATGTTCTCACTGTGATCCTCATCAAACAGGTGGAGAGTGAGTGGGTTGTAAAATGTTTATGGTTACACACAGAAATTGTTAGATTACAATTGAAAAAGCAATTCGGAAATATATTTTTCTATTTTGTATTGTACAATTTAAAATTCCAAATCTTCAGTTTTATTTTTTTCCTGTTTGATTGATTATTAAGAAAAAGAAAACTGGTTCAAGACTGTTGTGATAAGTATAAAAGAGGAAATAGTTACAGAAGGAACCTGTGGTCTAGCGCAAGGCAGTGTCCAGCAAGACTCTAGAAAATAGAGCTCCTGAGGATGTGTGATGTTATGCCAGTACAGATGGAAGGACTCTGCCAAGAGTGGTAATCCCTTTAAATATACTAAATGCCATGAAAGGGGCCTGGTCATTCTAGCCCCCCAATCATCTCCTGTCTCTGATTGGCAGACTATCACTTACCCCTTCAGCACCTAGTAGCTAATGTGTGGTGATTATACTGGCCCAAAATGGCTGCTGTAACATCATCCAGGTGGATGCTGCACAGTAGTGATTACTGAGTTAGCTCCCCACTCACTGTATAAAGCGCTTTCAGTAGCAAGAAAAAGCACTGTAAAGATGAATTATTATTATTATATCAAATGAAATCAAATGTGAGTGTAATGAAATCTGAACATATAATTTTAAACTTGAATACATAAAAATCAAACTGTAAATATTTTGATTGAATTCTGAACATACCATATTCACACCTAATGTATATGGAGGGAATTTTGAACATATTTGATATTTAAATTTAATGTACAGTATAAGGAGTGTATGTTTAATTTATAAAGTCAAACTTATTATATACTGAATGCCAAAGACCATGTCCATGCTTGCACTGGGTGGTACAACTCTTTATTCATAGAGCCATGAAGCAGAGTTCAACATGGCGCTCTGCCAATGACGAAGTAAAGTGGCTGGCTATCAGTTATCCAGAGTTTTGTGCAGGAAAAGTCTCATTCATGAAAATGATTTTTTTTTAAAAAACCTGAAAGGAACCCACAATTTTTTTCTCCTAAAAATGTTAATTCCCTGTCACTGCTGCTTCTTCAGCATCCCTTTATCCTATGGAGTGTTAGTTGTAAAACAGTGCTCTCTTTTTCTTGTTATGTAAATGGCAACTTTTAAACATATGTGGCAAATGTCATACTTGCTTGGAAGACATTCAGTGTAAATAGACAAATCCTGCTTATATGATAAATATCTCATTTGCATGGCAATTATCCAGATTAAATATTGATTATTTAGCCCACAAATGTTCCACTTCTATGTCAGATATCCAGTGCACATGCCAAATGTCCAATTTAAATGGAAAATGTTTCACTTATATGTTAGATATTCATCTTATATGGCAGATATTTTATTTATGTATCAAGTACTGTATTTAAAAAACAGTTGTCTTGTGTATATGTCATATAGGTAACTTAATTAAAAATATTAGCCCTGTGAAGCCTAGGTTAAATATGGTGCCTAAAATGTACACCAATTTCTTAAAGGCGAATGTGAAATAAACAAAAGCAAGATCAAATGTAAAGGACATTGATAAGATCATGGAAGATCAGTCAGCAATAGATCAGAAATACTGGAAATCAAAAAGAGGATTAAGTGATAAAAAAAAAATGCTAAGCAAAAATCAAGGTCAAGAAACAAAACAAAAGTCATTTCACTATCTTGCTTTAAACAGCTGCAAACTGAAATTCTAAATAAGCTTTGTATTGAAAATAAAGAAATTGGAATAAACGGAGGTCAGGAACAGTGTCCTGCCATCATGTATAGGCAGAAAATGATAACGCAATATTGTGACAATCAGTGGGTTTAGTGACATCATGGTTACAAACATGCAGAAATAATTACAAAAAGTTCAAAAAAGAGTCAAAAATGATTACCAGCAATTTTATTTCCACCCTAACAAAATTATGAGCTACTTCATTAACCCCTCCATGTAAATACACTATAACTTTATAAAATTTTAATTAATCAATAAGTGTCATGAAAATTATTTGACATAAAACATTTCCTGTGCTCAACTTCCGTGTTCACTTCCCATTCAGAGTACAATGGTTTATTCCACACATCATTTGCGTCTCCTCATCCGTTTTACTTTGTTGTATATGAAGTACAGGGAGAGTATTGTAATTGTCCAAAAATTCAATGTCGAAATTTTGATGATGTTTTAGAGTTTTGTCTGTGTGTGTTTGTTTGTATGTAAACACGATAACTTGAGTATGCTTTCACTTAGGTCAACCAAATTTTGCATACAAGTATTAGGTACAAAATGTAGATTTCTATCAATTTTTGGGCTATTTCAGCTACCGGAAATGGTACTTTACCTTTAATTTCTTCTGCGCTACGAATTTAATGGTAGCAATTTGTCAGGATTACATCGTCTCTCTCACATGAAGGAATGAGGTAATGTTTAAAATAATTTGTAAATTCTTTCCTTTTTCTCAGTTTTTTTTTTTTTTGTGGTGCATCTGATTTACAGAGAGGTGCTTAGATATTGTTAAAGATGGTGGTATACGCAAAAAACAACTAAATCCGAAATTAAACACCACCTAATTAACACCAGACCTGTTATATTACTTTTTAAATGTTATAATTTCATGTTTTATCTTTACATCATTTTATACTTTGTTCTCTTTATTATTTTTCTTGTTTTATGCACATGGTTTGAGAACTCCATCTTACCCTAATATTAACAAATTGTTATTGCACACTGCATTTTCCATACATGTTCTAAGTGTCGATATACAGCCCAGGTATATATAAAAATAAAACACAGTAAATACGAGTTTAACAATGATTTTCAAACTTTATAAACCCTTTACAATCACACACACACATACCCTGTGGCATTTTCATTTAGCACATTAAGTCGTTTACAAGTTTTCAAAGATGACACACACTGCATTCGAGAGAAGCTGTGAGCATGTATTGGCCGTACACATTGATTCTGCCTCCTCTTGCTTGGTTTGATAATTTGCATAGTTTTTTATAATCTTGCCAGTCTTTTTGCCTTAACTGTTGTCGGAGATGGCTTGGGGGGTTACAAGGATGGGACGCCCAGGAGGACCAGAGGAGGTTTTACGCCTTCCCCAGACCATGTGGGGGCGACCGCCCTGGTACCTTTGGGGGCCACGGGTACAGAGCTTTGAAGCTCAACCCTGTAGGGGCCCGTGGTCATCTCCAGGGGGTGTCACTATGCCTTTGGAACCCTGGACCTCAGCACTTCCGCCACACCCGGAAGTGCTGGGGGGAAGAGGAGCAGAGACACCCGGAGTGCTTCTGGAGAGGCAACCGCCACTTCCGGATTGCCGGGACACACCTGGAGCACATCCGGGTGATCATAAAAGGGGCCACCTCCCTTCATACAGAGGCTTGAGTCGGGTGGAAGACGGACAAGGTCTGGGAGGAGGCAAAGAGGCGGCCTGAAGAGAGAAGGCATTGTGTTGTTGTGGCCAGGACTTTGGGGACTTGGGGACTGTGGAGCACTAACTGTAAATATGCACTTTGTAAATAAACGTGTGTGGGGGGATTTAAACGTGTCTGCCTGTATGTGTCCGGGTCATGTTCCACACTGTATACATTTCCTAACATACGATGCGATCACAAGGTATTTTTCCTTTGGTGCACATGAGTTGAAAGATGTCTTTTCTATCTGACGTATACTGCTGCCTTTAACCAAGGATGGCTTGTCCATACCATCCATCCATCCAACTTCTTCCGCTTATCCAAGGTCGGGTCGCGGGGGCAGCAGCTTATGCAGCTAGGCCCAGACTTCCCTCTCCCCGGCCACTTCTTCTAGCTCTTCCGGGAGAATCCCAAGGCGTTCCTCCCGGTTGGACGTGCCCGGAACACCTCACCAGGGAGGGGTCCAGTGGTCATCCTGATCAGATGCCCGAGCCACCTCATCTGACTCCTCTTGATGTGGAGGAGTAGCGGCTCTACTCTCAGCCCCTCCCAGATGACTGAGCTTCTCACCCTGTCTTTAAGGGAAAGCTCAGACACCCTACGGAGGAAACTCATTTCAGCCGTTTGTATTTGCAATTTTGTTCTTTTGGTCAATACCCATAGCTCATGACCATAGGTGAGGGTAGGAATGTAGATCAACTAGTAAATTGAGAGCTTTGCCTTACGACTCAGCTCCTTTTTCACCACAACAGACCGATGCAGAGCCCGCATCAGTGCAGACGCCGCAACCGATCCACCTGTTGATCTCACGCTCCATTCTTCCCTCACCCGTGAACAAGACCCCAAGATACTTGAACTCCTCCACTTGGGGCAGGATCTCGCTCCCAACCCTGAGAGGGCACTCCACCCTTTTCCAGCTGAGGACCATGGTCTCGGATTTGGAGGTGCTGATTCCCATCCCAGCCGCTTCACACTCAGCTGTGAACTGATTCAGAGACAGCTGAAGATCATGGCCTGATGAAGCAAACAGGTCAACATCATCTGCAAAAAGCAGTGACCCAATCCTGAGTCCACCAAACCGGACTCCCTCCACACCCTAGCTGTGCCTAGAAATTCTGTCCATAAAAGTTATGAACAGAATCGGTGACAAAAGGCAGCCCTGGCGGAGTCCAACTCTCACAGGAAACATGTTCATCTTACTGCCGGCAATGCGGACCAAGCTCTGACACCGGTTGTACAGGGACTGAACAGCCCTTATCAGGGGGTCCGGTACCCCATACTCCCAGAGCACCCCCCACAGGATTCCCCGAGGGACACGGTCGAATGCCTTTTCCAAGTCCACAAAACACATGTAGACTGGTTGGGCAAACTCCCATGCACCCTCCAGGACTCTGCTAAGGGTGTAGAGCTGGTCCACTGTTTCGCAACCAGGACGAAAACCACACGGTTCCTCCTGAATCCGAGGTTCGACTATCCGACAGACCCTCCTCTCCACAACCCCCGAATAGACTTTTCCAGGGAGGCTGAGAAGTGTGATTCCTCTGTAGTTGGAACACACCCTCCGGTCCACCTTCTTAAAGAGAGGGACCACCACCCCAGTCTGCCAATCCAGAAGCACTGTCCCAATGTCCATGCGATGTTGCAGAGACGTGTCAACCAAGACAGTCCTACAACATCCAGAGTCTTGAGGAACTCCGGGCATATCTCATCCACCCCCGGGGCCCTGCCACCAAGGAGTTTTTTGACCACCTCAGTGACCTCAGTCCCAGAGATGGGGGAGCCCACCTCCAAGTCCCCAGGCTCTGCTTCCTCATTAGAAGGCATGTTAGTGGGATTGAGGAAGTCTTCAAAGTACTCCCCCCACCGACCCACATTGTCCCAAGGCGAGGTCAGCAGCGCACCATCCCCACCATATACGGTGTTGACACTGCACTGCTTCTCCCTCCAGAGATGCCGGACGGTGGACCAGAATCTCTTCGAAGCCGTCCGAAAGTCATTCTCCATGGCCTCCCCAAACTCCTCCCATGCCCGTGTTTTTGCCTCAGCAACCACCAAAGCTGCATTCCGCTTGGCCTGCTAGTACCTATTAGCTGCCTCCAGAGTCCCACAGGACAAAAAGGTCAGGTAGGACTCCTTCTTCAGCTTGATGGCATCCCTCACCACTGGTGTCCACCAAAGGGTTCGGGGATTTCCGCCATGAAAGGCGCCGACCACCTTACGGCCACAGCTCCGGTCAGCCGCCTCAACAATAGAGGCACGGAACATGGCCCATTCGGACTCAATATCCCCCACCTCCCTTGGGACGTGGTCGAAGTCCTGCCAGAGGTGGGAGTTGAAGCTAATTCTGACAGGGGACTCTGCCAGACATTCCCAGCAGACCCTCACAACACGTTTGGGCCTACGGGCCTGACCGGCATCCTCCCCCACCATCAAAGCCAACTCACCACCAGCTGGTGATTAGTTGACAGCTCCGCCCCTCTCTTCACCCAAGTGTCCAAGACATGTGGCCGCAAGTCCGTCGATCATCGAATTGAGGCCTAGGGTGTCCTGGTGCCAAGTGCACATATGAACACCCCTATGAACATGGTGTTCGTTATGGACAATACGTGACGAGCACAAAAGTCCAATAACAAAACACCCCTCGGGTTCAGATCGGGGGTCATTCCTCCAAATCACGCCCTTCCAGGTCTCACTGTCATTGCCCAAATGAGTCTCCCAGCAGTATGAGGGAGTCCCCAGAAGGTATGCCGTCTAGCACCCCCTCCATAGACTCCAAAAAGGGTGGGTAGTCCAAACTGCTGTTCGGCTCATACGCACAAACAACAGTTAGGACCCGTCCCCCCACCCGAAGGTGGAGGGAGGCTACCCTCTCGTCCACCGGGGTAAACCCCAATGTACAGGCTCCAAGTCAGGGGGGCAATAAGTATGCGCAACCCCGCTCGGCGCCTCTCACCGGGAGCAACTCCAGAGTGGTAGAGAGTCCATCCTCTCTCAAAGAGATTGGTTCCAGAGTCCAAGCTGTGCGTCGAGGTGAGCCCGACCATATCTAGCCGGAACCTCTCGATCTAGCTCAGGCTCCTTCCCCTTCAGAAAGGTGACATTCCATGTCCAAAGAGCCAGCTTCTGTAGCCGAGAATCGGACTGCCAAGGTCCCCGCCTTCGGCCACCACCCAACTCACACTGCACCCGACCTCCTTTGCCCCTCCCATAGGTGGTGAGCCCATGGGAAGGGGGACCCACGTTGCCTCTTCGGGCTGTGCCCGGCTGAGCCCCATGGGTGCAGGCCTGGCCACCAGGTGCTCGCCATCGAGCCCCACCTTCAGGCCTGGCTCCAGAGGGGGTGACCCCGCGTTTGGGCGAGGGAAAACGTGGTCCAAATTTTTTATTCATCACGGAAGGTCTACTGAACCGCTCTTTGTCTCATCCTTCACCTAAGACCAGTTTGCCTTGGGTGGCCCTACCAGGGGCATAAAGCCCCGGACAACAGAGCTCCTAGGATCATTGGAACACGCAAACCCTTCCACCACGATAAGGTGGCAGTTCGTCCATACAAATAAACTAAATTGCAAATATGCTGTATAACTAATAAATCTTTCAATCACTTTACAAATGCATCTGAAAAAAAATGTAGTCTGCTTTGTAAAATGAAGAGAAAAGCAACATCATGGTTTTTTGCGCTAAAATTGTTGGCTGTTTGGAGAGGAATGGTTTGGATTATAAACAAAACCTTGTAGGTCAAGGATACGATGGAGCAGCATTATGAGTGGGTACATCCAGGTGTCCAAGCTAGGAGAAAGGATTTTGCCAAATTTGCATTTTTTGCCCATTGCTGTGCACAATGCTAAACTTGGTGATAGCTGGAACAGTCATACATGTACCTGATGCTGGAATTTTTTTTTTGCTTTGTTGAAAAAATGGTACACATTCATGTCTGGATCCTATGTCCATCAGAAATGGATGGATGTGCAATGTGAAATATTTACGGGGGCACTAAGGGAACTTCAGTGACTTAGCGATACATGCTGGGCTTGCAGACAGGTAGCATGTCGCAATGTAATGAACAGACTGCCTGTTATTGTTAAAGTGCTTGAGGAAGTCCAATGTGAGAACAAACCACGTCGAGCTATTAAAGCTGGAGGAATACTGGGGCAAATTGATTTGAAATTTGGTGGGTGCTTTGAAGTGTTACACAGAAAAGTTTTAGGTGATTGTATATTTTTGTCAGACATGCCGCAGTCAAAAACAATTGATCTTTCTAAGGCTGTTGATTTAATTCAATCACTGAAAAACACAATGGCACATTATTGTACTAATGCCTATTTTGATTAGATTTGGAGTGATATAGTTGATACATGTGAAAGAAGTGGTACTTCTCAAAGCGGTCAGTAAAGGGATCAGGAGAACTCAAAGATTGTGTTGTCACAACCAGACAGCAAATATGCTCTTCAAGTCAAATGTGGAAAATGTCCAGAGGGTAAGTACAGAGAAAATACCTCATCTGGTTTCTAGACAATCATTAGAAAAATGTCAACATTTGTGCAGTACTGCTTACTCATTTAAACATAAACTTCAAGTAATTCCATTAGCATACTTCTTTGTCACTAAAATAATCGGAAAGACATTAACAACCTACTTTAGTCGGCCACTGAGATTCTCATGTTAGTAGCACAGTACTGCACTTTGCTTTGGTCTTTCGCCAGATGTCGATGCCATTTGAGGGGTTGTTTGCTCTTTTCACTACTCATGCACGCGCAGGAAATTTCGGTCAAATCAACGAAGCTAACTTTAACGAGAGTCGGACTAAAACAGAATGGCGAGTTTTGTCACTGTTCACAGCTGATTATCGTCCCCTACCCCTTGAATTACGACAAAAGTCGACATCCGCCCTGAAGGAGTTACTCCAGAAGGAAGCTAACATAGGCATCTGTCTTCCCAAAATGCATTTCTATTTTTCACAGGACATAGGCAGCCAGGGGTCAGACATGTGAGGCTAGTGAGTGTTCTATGGGGACCTACTGAATAATGCACCAGTTGGACCAGAAAATGGCTTAGACCCCATATTCATATACCTTCCTTCTATTCCCATTCTCAGGACAGAGGAATGCCCACTCGGAGATGGCTGATGTCTCTCCTGCCCTCTTCAAACTCTTCCTCTTCTGCTCTATTCAGCTTAAAAAAGGCCCCTGACGGCCAGGTCCTTTCCTTGTTTTGTTCAACCTCTCAATATCCATACTCATAACTTGGCTAAATCAGAGTTGCAAATAAACCTGACATGTATGTCTTGTGGGATGTGACATAACTGTACTAAAACAGAAACTAAGCATGAGATAAGAATCCAAGATGTTGGATATGCGAAGCAGCAGCATTAATCTTTGTGCTGCCCACTAATGAAACAGTAAATTTAAAAAATATTAGAGAAGTTACTATGAATTCATCCTACAAGTTCTAATCACTGGAACAGACCATAGTCACCTGCCATCTCTAGTGGGATTGAGTGCTAATTGTCTCCAAAATGCTGGAGAGTTTCATTTATTGGTTAACCTGAAACATCAGCTTTGAAAACCTAGAATCCCAGTAATTTATCATACGTATTTAATCAATTTTAAATGTAATAACAGACATAAAAATAAGTAAGTGGATTTAACGTTGCAGGTATTCCTTTTTGTTTCCTTTATAAGAAGGGGATACTGAAAACAGAGAGAGCACCAACAGTATCTTCCACTGAAAAAGAGAAATGAAATGAACTCTTATGGCACATGGCAACTATTAAACACAGTGTCTTACAAGGCTTTAGAGACAGTTAGCACCCTGTAGGTGTTTTTTATATGTGATGGGACCATTACACTATGCATGTAATACAGCATTGGATTATTAACGGTGCCTTAAAATTTACTTTGAATTTTCCCCAATCCATCCCCATAAAAGCATTCAACAGATACTCCCATTCGTATATCAGCACAAGACTTAATAAGTGTTTTTCCTTTTCATTGGCATTGTTAAGACTGTTTTATTTCAAAAATACAACTGAGCCTAGAGACATTTGATGGAAGAAGTTGAAGAGAGTAGAAGTGCTGATGCACATGCGCTGGCTGGAGGGCTTTTTTGTGAGCTGCCTCATCTGGTTGGTAAAGCGATTAGCACCTGTTCAGGGGGGATCACATACTTTACATGTTTTTCTGTACTTCTATAAATTAAACACCCTTTTGTGTTACTTGTTTTGACACATGTGCAAAACAACCACACAAAAAAAAAAATACATCAAATTTGCTTTTAGATGCAAAAGATACAAAATAAGTAGTGTATAACATGCAGCCCCGGAGGCTGACACTATCCACAGATCTAATTATGCAATCACAGATTGAAATTAAATGTTACCAGTAAAATGCAAAGGCTATACTTCCTGCCAAGCATACAATCACTTAAACACTTATCCTATGCCTTTACACTGAATTTGTCCTCTGTCACATTTAAACCATTGTTCTTAAATGGCCTGTGATTTGCTTTAAGTGTAATGACAAGAATATTTATCCGCAGTGCTTGGTACAGAGTGCTTCTTGCCTTGTGGCATTTTCTTGGATGACATTAGGCGGTGTTAGGAGATTTTTGTGCACCTAACAAAGAGCACAGTGTCTCCCTGAAAGTACTGTTTGTGGTAGAAAGGCAGTGATGAATGTGTTTACTGTATCTTGATGCCTAGTTCTATCTCAGAAAACTGGGCTCTGCATTGCAGGCTGGACACAGGCACACTGGCTGGCATGAGGAGTGTTTGGTGGAGCATTCAGATACCATGGAAACTGTGGTGTTTTCTTTTTTATACACTGACAGTCCTGCACAACAAATAAGATTTACTTAAGAGTCAGGAAAGGGATGTTGGCTTAAATAATAATCAGGGAAACAGATTTGCGTGGTACGATAAAACATGGATTTGGAACATTTCATTTTGTATAACATTTGATTTTCTATTGATATCAAGTCACGGCTTTAGAGATATCATTGCAGTAAAGTATTTGAAATAACATAGATCCTTAAATACGGTTACTTCTCATAGGAATTAAACACTTCTGGGTGGCACGGTAGCGTAGTGGTAGCATTGCTGCTGTGCAGTAAAGGGGTCCTGGGTTCACGTCTTGGGTACTCCTTGGTGGAGTTTGTTCTCCTCGTGTTTTGTGAGTTTCCTTTGGGTGCTCTGGTTTCCTCCCATAGTCCAAAGACATGCAGGTTAAGTTGACTGGTAATGCTATATTGGCCCTAGTGTGTGGTTGTGATTGCATGTTTGTGTGTTTGTTATTCCTGCGATGGGCTCCATAATCTGTTCCTGCCTCGCATCCTATGCTGACTGGGGTAGGCTCCAGCATGCCTATCCCCGCGACCTGGTTCAGGACTAAGTTGGTTAGAAAATGACTGACTGGCACTTATCTTTAAAACCCACTTATCTTCTCTAATGTCACAGAGAGATGGGAGTGGATCTAGAGAATTTTACATGGGGTGTTAAGAGGGTGGCAGGAAGACTTGTAAGTGGGTGCCAAAACAAAAACATTCTTTCAGATGCACGTATATGGCATACATGTTCGAGGTAGGCGTATTTATGAAGTAAATAAAATCAGTTATTACAAAAATAAGCCCAGCCTCAGAGTAGCAATTGGCAATTTATTGTTTGATTAGCATATTTTACAATTCTCATAATAAAAGAAACAACAAATATGTACATTTGTAAAATGAAGTGTCAAGATGTTTTTGAAATTATTCACATGTATCTGCAGCAAAGCACCTGTCCCAAAAACAGTGTTCCTTTTCATCTGACAATTACAACTACAGAAAATTCCACTATAAAAGCTGAATACAATAATTACCACGTTATTCTCCATATGTTTTCACAAAGTCATCCAAATTCGAAAATTTACAGCGTTTGGACTCGATGCTTAGTACAGCTAAATTTGACAATCTACTTTCTGTTACAGTAGATCACAAATAATTCTTTATTAGCTGCAGGCCTGAAAAACGTTGTTCACAGGAAGCGCTGCTGACTGGTAATATCACAGCCATCTTACACAACCATAGCAGCTTAAAGAACACATCCCAGTATGAGTCCAAAATTTACAAGTTCCAGCAGGGGGACAGGATTTTGTTCACTACTCATTTTATGTCTTTCTAAGAATCTCCTTATCTGATGAAGTTCATTCATCAGATCTTCAATACTGGACCCATAAGTGTTTGCCAAAAGAAGAACATCCTCCTCTGTTAGAAAGCTAGAACTAAATGGATTTAGAGCCTGAATACCAATCATGATACAGCATTTGATATTAGAAAAACACCTTTTCATTTCCCCAGTCATTCTATCAATAACTAGATGTCTTATATACTTTGATAAATTGTCCTTCTACAGCACTTGCAGTGGACTGGTACTCTGTCCGATACTGGTGGGACAGGCGTCAGTCTCTCTCTAACCCTGAACTGGATCAAGCAGGTCTGAGAATGTTCTGTTATATTAATGCATTCACAAATTTCCATAATCAAAGATGCTCTTGTGCAGTTTATTCCTCTACTGGTTAGAGGCAACATAAAATGCTAGTTGTTGTAAAATAACTGGGCATGGTTAGTTCCTGCGCCAGCTTGAGTAGGGTCATCCTGGCCAGATGGTGTTTTGGGTTCCAGAGTCAGAGGCCAGGCTTATCTTGGTTTCCCTTTTGTTCTCATGCACTCCAAAGTTAGCATTGTGGTTGGTTTTGAATTTGCTCCATAGCTTATTGTGACTGAGTCTGTACTATTTTTTTAATTGCCTTATGGGGTGTGTTTCTGTATTTCCCTAGCTGTTAAATTGAATTACCTTCAAAAGATTTTTCTGAAGCATCACAAGATTTGAATTTGCCACAGCCTGCCTGAATTGATAAACTAACAGGCCATTAACATGCATTCACAATTCAGTTAATAAAGTCACCATATAACGAAAGCTGTGGCAATTCTGATTGCTGAAACATTTAGCTTTCTCTCCCAAGTTTTCCTTAACAGAAAGCATACTGTTGAAATACTGGTAAATCAGTCTGAGAGATTAAAGTGTTTTTTTGTTGTGATTGAAATTCAACACAATGGTTTATGTTGTCTTCCTACTAAACAATGCTTCATAAGAAATGTCAGGTGCTGTGGGTCAGTAGTCTTAAAGGCTATTAAGTAATGATGTGAATGTGTGCAAATCTGACATTAAATAAAATGTGAATCTACACTATTAACATGACTTCTTATTGATCTTTCCACTTTGAAGACATATAGGACAGTTTCTCAAGGAGTTATTTTTATGCATATAAACATCTACTCCATGTGTACTTTGTGATACCAAACAAATAATTATAACATCCATATATATATGCAGTGTATAGTGAGAGTTCTGGGTTTGTTAACTGCCCTGAGCACTACATTTGTGGAGTTTATATGCTCTGCTCATGACCGCCAAGGTTGTCCACTGACATTACAATAGCAGGAATGTCAGGTTAAATGCAAGTCAAAATGAAGAGTTGAATGTGGCCTACAGTTGGCTGTTTTTTTTCTGTGTAGATATTGCATGTCTTTTCTGTGTCAGTGTAGGTTTTCCTCTGGGTGGTGCAGTTTTCCTGCCATTTTGTGACTTTAATTTTGACAGTCCTTAAGAATGTTTTATCATTCAATCACCTCTCAGTTTTTACCACTGTCAGAAGTCATGCATTTGGTTGTTATGTATTATTATGTTAAAGATGTAACAGTTTGAACACCTGAATGTTGTATAGTATATCACTTGCTGTATTCTTCTAAAAGTGGTTTTGGTATTTAATTAACAATTTAAACCCCCAGATAAACAGAAACATAAAAATCAGATAATCTGAATATTTTGTTAAATACATTCTCAAAGTACCTGACATTTAACATACTGAAATATTTTTGGAGAGGTAATAATTTAGACAGTTGCACCGCAGACAGTTTATATGCCAGACACCCAGCATAATGTGGTGAGTCTGTATTTGCAAACAGTACTGCCTTTGAATCCTACTGAGATTTTTCAGGTTTTGAAAATATTGGTGATAAGTCCTCTTATTTTATATATAAAAGGTCAGCAAACATACTTTAATATCCTCCGAAAATGAATAAACTGACTTTGAAATGAAATTAGCCATTAAATAAAATGTCTCAATTACATTCCTTCAATCATTTCTCACGAATGGTAGAACTCAGTTAAGGGTGCTTCCACAAAGTCTCTCATCTTTGTTTTTATCTCTCCAGAACTCGTACGTACACTGAAAAACAATGCATATACAAAAACTAGACAAAAAAAACTTTTAAATGGGAGTTGCTTTGCTTCTTTTTTACCCAAAATATCTGCCAATAGGGTAAGCAAAATTTACTTGACAAGATTTCATAAAGCAAGCTAAAAATTGTAAATATAATTTTTTCGATAGGTCAATAATTCTTACAATAAGGAAAACAAGATTTAATGTCTTGATATAAATACTTTTTGCTTATATTCCATTTCTTGCAGTGCACTGACTGCTTGTGCCACACTTTATTCATAAACGATTACTCTTTATTATTGATGTAATTTATTTACATATAAAGATTTTAAAAATCTGAACCTGAACAATTTTATTTTCTTTGAATGGAAGTCTGAATGATTCTATATATACAGTAGCTTCAGAAGTCTTGCAGAACCAGGATTACCAACTCTAAGATGTATTTTTATGCTTAAATCAATTACAGCACATTAGGAAAAAAAATATCTCGCCTCACTCCTTGAGGCAATTTTTCAAAATTGCATAGAATACAAAATTCCCCACACAGTTTAATTTAAATCCAGTGATTAGCTGTATCCTGTTGAATTTGGATCTGAAGCGTTAAGAATAAGAAAGGAAGATACATAGTTGTCCACTATAGTTTTTTTTTTTACCATATTGAACTCATCCTGGTAATAATGATATAAGCATACCTGGAAAACTGTTTACAAAAAAACCTCTTGCACACAAAGCAGAATAAGAACAGCAAGACTTTGTCACAACTTACCGATCCCGTCTTTTAAAGAGGCTTGGGGAGTAAGGAGGTTGGAAAGTCATCTTTTACAAGCTCTCCCGCAAGTCTGGAAAGATACTGGCTACAGGAGATCAGTTGAATGATTCTCTCTAAGTGAGATGTGAGGCGTGCTGGCCTTTTTGAAAATCAAGAAGGTCAAATAAAGGCACATGAGCTGGCTGGAGTGAGGGAGCTATGCCAAAGAGACACAGGAGGCTGGGCTTGTGTGGGATGTTTTACAATAACACTCTAGTCATTTATTTTTGTATAAGCACTGGCACTGCATGATCCAAACATATCTGGATAGAAATGCAGTCAAAAGCAGGAGTGTATGGTTGAGGCGGAGACAAAAAGCAGTTTCTTTAAATATGCAAGTAAACCTTTAAATATGGCATATAAATTCTGCAAGGAAGTTATTGTCATTTTTATCAAGGTGATGACTATAATATCAGCAAACAAAATAGAGCAGACTGAGAAAATCATTTAGAAGAATTCATCTGTAAAACCTTGGCCTACTTGATTTGATTTAGCCCATAATCAAACCAGTGACACTTGGAGGCCATGCTGATCTCTTGTACTGTATGAATGTAGCCTACAGTTGGCTGTTCTTTTTCTGTGTAGATTTTACATGTCCTTGTGTCTGTGTAGGTTTTTGTCTGGGTGGTGAAGTTTTCCTGACATTTTGTGACTTTATTTTTGACAGTCCTTAAGAATGGTTTATCATTTAATCATTCTACACCTTTGGAAGACATCTACAGCGTTTTAAATGGTTCTAATTGGCATGTATTAATTACAAAGGCAATTAAGGTGAAAGTAAGTGGGCTGCCCAGTAAAATCGGGAAGAAGGGTCAAAAGAAAGCTAGGATGAAGAATGTGAGAAGAGAAAAGAACAAATCCTACTTTATATTTTTGAATTCTTTGAAAAGTTTCTTCATTTATCATTTGAGGAAGTTAAGTGCAAATAATCCTATACAAAAGAAATAACTAAGCAGCAAATGCACTCTTGTGTCATAACACAGTATAAGTTAGGGTTATCATAGTTAATTGAGATGCTCGATGAATTTGATTACAAAAAACCCTTAATTATTATTTATCTCTACCAAAGATCAGGGACTGGTATAAGGCAAAAAAGCACATATGAGGATCCCTGCAGAAAGTATCTGTGGTTTCAAAGCATGTCAGCTATAGAGGCAGCTTCTAGAAAGATAATAGGTTTCACCCAAGTTTTGTCTGACGTCACATATTGAGCTTATAACTAACTGCATACAGTTTATAGATGTGGTGTGCTACTTAGGTTATGGCTATGTGAGCTCCTCATATTCACTGTGGATATCTAATTGCTGTAGATTTCCTGCTAGTTTAATTCTTTTAGTGTAAATGAATTTAACTCTTTAAGCATAACAATGAATACAAAAATAGAGCCTCTCATTGGTTCTCAAAATTGTCACTTGTCCTTATCTAATTTGCAGTTTTCTACTACAGGCTCCCAACTGTTTGTGTTTTTTCAGATTAGAGAGGTGAAAAAGAGAGTACAGGCAGGGTGGAATGGGTGGAGAAGAGTGTCAGGAATATTCTGTGACAGACGGGTATCAGCAAGAGTGAATGGGAAGGTCTACAGGACGGTAGTGAGACCAGCTATGTTATATGGGTTGGAGACGGTGGGACTGACCAGTAAGCAGAAGACAGAGCTGGAGGTAGCAGAGTTAAAGATGCTAGGATTTGCGCTGGGGGTGATGAGGATGGATAGGATTAGAAATGGGGACATTTGAGGGTCAGTTCAAGTTGGACGGTTGGGAGACAAAGTCAGAGAGGCGAGATTGCATTGGTTTGGACATGTGCAGAGGAGAGATGCTGAGTATATTGGGAGAAGGATGCTAAGGATAGAGTTGCCAGGGAAGAGGAAAAGAGGAAGGCCTAAGAGAAGGTTTATGGATGTGGCGAGAGGGGACATGCAGGTGATGGGTGAAACAGAACAAGATGCAGAGGATAGAAAGATATGGAAGAAGATGATCCGCTGTGGCAACCCCTAACTGGAGAAGCTGAAAGAAGAAGAAGAGTGCAAACAAACCTTATAAATATTCACAACAGAATTCTGAAATTTCCCGTACTTTGTGAACATTACTTTATTACCTTCCCAACTTGTAAGTATCTAGAAATTCTAACAGATGGCTCAATATCTGTCTGGTTAGGTTTCTCCTCGCGACCTACACTCACTCAGGGGCAGAGGGGATTGTAAGATGGAGAAGTGTGTATTAGTACAGACAAGTTGTGTTTGTAAGTACTGTATGTATAAAGTTTCCATTACAGCAGCAGTTAACTTGCAGCTTATCTGTTTAGTAAATCTGGACAATCCTTTGGTAAATGCTTATGTACTAACAGCTCAAACTGTCAGTTACACAGAAGGCTTCTTCATTGCATGGTGCATTCGTTTGGGCTGTTTTGAAAGCTGATAGGCTAAGGTTGAAATGAAGATACAGTTAGGTCCATAAATATTTGGACAAAGACAACTTTTTTCTAATTTTAGTTCTGTACATTACCACAATGAATTTTAAATGAAACAACTCAGATGCAGTTGAAGTGCAGACTTTCACCTTTAATTCAGTGGGATGAACAAAACGATTGCATAAAAATGTGAGGCAACTAAAGCATTTTTTTTAACACAATCCCTTCATTTCAGGGGCTCAAAATTAAATATCTGGAAATAAAATGTTCATTTCTAATTCTTGGTTGAAAACCCTTTGCTGGCAATGACAGCCTGAAGTCTTGAACTCATGGACATCACCAGATGCTGGTTTCCTCCTTTTTAATGCTCTGCCAGGCCTTTACTGCAGCGGCTTTCAGTTGCTGTTTGTTTGTGGGTCTTTCTGTCCGAAGTTTAGTCTTCAACAAGTGAAGTGCATGCTCAATTGGGTTAAGATCAGGTGACTGACTTGGCCATTCAAGAATTTTCCACTTCTTTGCTTTAATAAACTCCTGGGTTGCTTTGGCTGTATGTTTTGAGTCATTGTCCATCTGTATCATGAAATGCCACCGAATCAATTTGACTGCATTTAGCTGGATTTGAGCCGACAGTATGTCTCTGAACACCTCAGAATTCATTCAGCTGCTTCTGTCCTGTGTCACATCAATCAATAAACACTAGTGTCCCAGTGCCACTGGCAGCCATGCACGCCCAAGCCATCACACTGCCTCCACCGTGTTTTACAGATGATGTGGTATGCTTTGGATAATGAGCTGTTCCACACCTTCTCCATATTTTTCTCTTGCCATCATTCTGGTAGAGGTTGATCTTGGTTTCATCTGTCCAAAGAATGCTTTTCCAGAACTGTGCTGGATTTTTTAGATGTTCGTTAGCAAAGTCCAATCTAGCCTTTCTATTCTTGAGGCTTATGAGTGGCTTGCACCTTGCAGTGCACCCTCTGTATTTACATTCATGCAGTCTTCTCTTTATGGTAGACTTGGATATCGATACGCCTACCCCCTGGACAGTGTCGTTCACTTGGTTGGCTGTTGTGAAGGGGTTTCTCTTCACCATGGAAATGATTCTGCGATCATCCACCACTGTTGTCTTCCGTGGACGTCCAGGTCTTTTTGCGTTGCTGAGTTCACCAGTGCTTGCTTTCTTTCTCAGGATGTACCAAACTGTAGATTTTGCCACTCGTAATATTGTAGCAATTTCTCGGATGGGTTTTTTCTGTTTTCGCAGCTTAAGGATGGCTTCTTTCACCTGCATGGAGAGCTCCTTTGACCGCATGTTGTCTGTTCACAGCAAAATCTTCCACATGCAAGCACCACACCTCAAATCTACTCCAGGCCTTTTATCTACTTAATTGATAATGACATAACGACGGACTTGCCCACACCTGCCCATGAAATAGCCTTTGAGTCAGTTGTCCAATTACTTTTGAGCCCCTGAAATGAAGGGATTGTGTTAAAAAAATGCTTTAGTTGCCTCACATTTTTATGCAATTGTTTTGTTCAACCCACTGAATTAAAGCTGATAGTCTGCACTTCAACTGCATCTGAGTTGTTTCATTTAAAATTCATTGTGGTAATGTACAGAACCAAAATTAGAAAAAAGTTGTCTCTGTCCAAATATTTATGGACCTAACTGTACATGATTGGTGAATGATATTTATTATTTTTATAGAAAAGCAAATGGTTGAATTTGAGAAAACCTAAAGCTAACCTGCACCTAATCAAAATAAGTCGCAGTATGTACTCTTTTTTATTAAAAATGAGTTTGTCTTCTATCTGGTGAAAGCTCCCATCTTTTTTCTGGCCCAGTTGTCTGTGCAGCAGCTTGTATGGAAAGCTGTGAAGAGAAACCAGGCCCGTGGAGTAGTGTTGTGTATGTTGTTTTAGCAAGAATAGCTTGTATGTAAAATATAACAGCTACACTGATTTTAACATATGGGTTTTTTAATAAACTAATTAAGAAAACAATGTGTACATTATTTAACAATATACAATAGTTGATGGCCACAGCATTAATATGAATTCACAGTTCTATACACTTTTTTCCTTGCCTCCTCCCTGCCTACTGGATTGGGTAAAGGTGTCTGCCCATTAAGGGGTTCACACATCCACATTTCACCATATTGGTCTAGCTAATCAATCCATGTGATAACATGTACTTGTCCTGTGAGAGGAAAAACTTGCAACAAAAGGCTTCAAGGGTGGCTTCGTAATAAAAATTATCATAAGATACCTCTAACTGTTGTTCAACTGAATGCATTTTTTTTAATTCATTTTACTCTTTAAATATAAACCTACACCTATAAAATGTTTTCTAAATATACTTTGGTAAATTATTTTGTACATGCTTTATTGGTAGTATCATATACGGCAAGATTTTCCAACCAGTATTATTTCTTTAGTTGTTAGTGAAAGAAAACCAGGCCAATTGTCAGACACATTACCTCTGTTAAATCTTAATGTACTGTATACTATAATAGGAGAACAATGATCCCAAATATACAATTTAATGTGAAAATTCAATACAATATGTGTAAAATGTTTTGTTCATTTTGTTATGGGGTCAAGACATGGGGTCAGTTTTAAATGCTAGCTATTAATGTGATCAAAGGAATGATGTTTATTTAAAACAATCCTTCACTATTTGTTTTTACTGTTCAGTTATAATTCTTTTAAATTAAATGCTTGATCATTAGCAAAAAATACATACTCCAAAAACATTGGTGTCCCTTGTAAAACTTAATTATTTCTAATTTAATATATTCATCTGTGAAAGGTGGGCATGATTTAGTAAACTTTCGTTATGTTTTAAAATCAGAAAATATATACTGGTTGCAAATTTAGGAGCGATTGTTTCATTTATTTTTTGGTAAGCATGGCCTCATTCTTTATCACATAGTTTTATACATTCAGATCAGCTCCACATAATTACATTGAGATTCTGTAGGCAAGAATTGGGGTAATTTTAAAACACATCATGTAGAAAACCTCAAGGAAGCAGCATTATCATTAAAGATCCAAGGAATTACTTTGCAGAACAACCACTTTGGCTTGAAGGCAGATCGATAGGTATCTGCTCTGTTGACTGTATGAAGTGCCTTCATTAAACAAGGGTATCACATTAATGTCACTACAGCTGAAAGATGGGACTAAATTGATAATTGACACAAATAGAAAAAAAAACTTTACCTAATGTTTGCTGTCACCATTTTCCTCTAGATTCCAAATGAGCTCATCTATACAGTTGTCTTTGAACACCCATATATTAGGAGAATAATTATAAGGTGAGCTTTTCAGCCTTTGTGACTCCCATAAATTGAATTAATTGTTGAATGTCAAATTAGCATAATTTTTGTTCGAAACTGATCAAATCCTTCCCCTCAACATTTTTTACTCCTTCTTTCCATGTGTCAGTTAAGAAAACCTTTTGCATGTTTATAAATTTTTATTTTAACATAAGACCAGATGCAATAAAGTCAGCAAATGCACCAATAATAAAAAGAAAGTGAATAATTAGACCAAAACATTTTATAAACTGTTATTGGTGGTCCAGATCTAATTATGCAATTTTCATTATGCTATAACTTACTGTATTAAGTTTATTACATAGAAAACCACCCGAAAAATCCCGTACCATCAAGAAGTGTGCAAACTGATGAGATCAAGAATCGTCTTCGCAGCGAACTGGAATCATCCCCCCATAAATCAAAGTCATCCAGACGATCTGCATAATTAGATCTGGACCACCCTGTA
>JANRMT010062790.1:68536979-68586477 GCA_026402145.1 Polypterus bichir lapradei | reverse complement strand
TAGTGACATTGGAAAGTTCAATATGGCGGCTGACAGTGGCGTCATACCACCGAAATAAGTATGTACATTGGTTTCGGTTAGCGCAGGGAAGCCGCCTACCAAATTTCGTGAAGATGGGGCCATGAATAAGAAAGTTCAACATGGCGGACATTGTTGACCGTTATGACCGTTACGCGTAGAATTTCAAAATGAAACCTGCCTAACTTTTGTAAGTAAGCTGTAAGGAATGAGCCTGCCAAATTTCAGCCTTCTACCTACACGGGAAGTTGGAGAATTAGTGATGTTTGGAAAATTCAATATGGCGGCCGACAGTGACGCCATACCACCAAAATAAGTACGTACATCGATTTTGGTTAGCGCAGGGAAGCCACCTACCAAATTTCGTGAAGATGGGGTCAGCCTTCTACCTACACGACAAGTTGGAACATTAGTGACGTTGGAAAGTTCAATATGGCGGCCGACAGTGGCGTCATACCATCGAAATAAGTACATACATCAGTTTTGGTTAGCGCAGGGAAGCAACCTATCAAATTTCGTGAAGATGGTGCCATAAATAAGAAAGTTCAACATGGTGGACGTTGTCGACCGTTATCGACCGTTATGACCGTTACGTGTAGAATTTTGAAATGAAACCTGCTTAACTTTTGTAAGTGAGCTGTAAGGAATAAGCCTGCCAAATTTCAGCCTTCTACCTACACGGGAAGTTGAATAATTAGTGATGAGTGAGTGAGTGAGTCAGTGAGTGAGTGAGTCAGTCAGTGAGGGCTTTGCCTTTTATTAGTATAGATCGATAGTAGTTTCAAGAATGGAGTGATGGGGAGTTTAGGGCTGAAGCACTTCTTGTTGTAAGAATAGTGGCCCAATGCAAAGAAATTGGAGTGGAGAAGTAATGTTGGGAATACAAAATATCAAATGCATCATGTTCTTTCTTTGTTATTTTTCTAATGTCACCTATATAATTCATGCCTATACATATACAAAATGCTATGAGTGTCAGTATTTTATAATTAGAAAGGAAAAGTGGAAAGTATTGGGCAGCAAGGTGACTATGGCCTCTCCATCTCTCCAGTGCAATAAACAGCCCAATTCCTCAGTTATGCTTTACAGTAATTGCCCTAAAATTCATTAAATATTGTTTTAGAGATTGCCATCCCCACTGAGAAGTCTGATCTGTACAGTGCGAAAGCAAATGTCCATTATCTGGTGATGTATTAAAACATCCCAATGTTATTAAGCTAATGAAGCTGGTTGTCTGAATGTATACAGACATTGATTCCCTACTAATTTTTGTGACATTTTTTTGTATTGTTAACTTAAACTAAAGGTGACATCACAATATACGAGTAGTATATACAGTATAATTAGATGGGAAAACCATTACAGCGGGGTTTTCATAGTATAGCAGTAGGACATAAAAGACAGGAAAAATATTAGTGCTCTTGGTAACCCTTAAACATTGGAGGTACTATTATTGTAATTAGTGTATTATTGGTAATATAATTTTGTACCAGATATACCTTTTTGAACCCAGCCCTCTTGTGTTTTTCCATAAGCACATAAGGAAAGTGGCACACTCTGAGCTCCCTTTGCTGGGCAATTGGATTAGTTTATAACTTTCAATGGAGGCTGTTGTGACAGTATCAGACATTAGGCAGGAACCAACTGTGGATGAAACTCCAGTTCATTGCCAGGCACATACGTACTTTACCTAAACTCACCTTAAGACTATTAGGAGTAACTAATTAACATGTTTGTATTAAGATATGAGAGGAAAACGGACATGGGGAGAACCAGTCTAAACATATTTAGTGACTGTGTCTAAAATTGAATTTGGCCTCCTGAGACATAACTGCAGCAGTGCACACCACTGTACCAGTCTACCACACCTATAAAAACAGTCAAAATGTATTTTATATAGCAGAGCATTGCAAGGTACTTTTAAAAGCACAGAAGAGTTTAATTGAAAGCAATAAGATTTAAGAACTGATGTCACCATTTTTAGTGAATATTTGCTAGTTGTTATACATTGCTTTTCATAGTTTTTAATGTTGGAAACTCATTTGTAGAACAGTTTAAATTTATTTTCATTTTCCCATTTATTATTTACACGACATGAATTGTGGGTCATTTGACAACTATCATCACACTTGTACTGTAACCAGAAGTTCCGGTATAAATAAAAGTTGAGATTATCCTTCATTTTGATTCAAAAATAAACATCAATCTATAGTGCTGTTTAGTTTAAATCCAAACTAGGCAAAGTGCCAAGTTCATCTCTGTTTCGTTCTGTTCTTTGACTATTCTTTCACTATTAAGTTTTGGCTTGCCCAGTGCTTTGGTTGCTCAAGAAACTTTTTGATTTCCCAGTTTTTACCTTGCCTGGCACTTACTATGATTTGGGTTCATGTTGTAATCGTCTGGTTCTTTCAACTACCACAATAAAACCAGACACTCAGTCTCATCACACTAGTAGTTGATACTGCATTTCTGCCAGGATAGACTGTGTTCCCCTACAATATAAAGGCAGATTCAGAAGTCAGAGAGCTGGAGTCGCATTATTATTATTATCATTATCAGTTCTGTTATTTTCTCTCCTGCGTTCAGATCAGGCATCTATTCTCTCACCTTCTGAGAAATGTCATATTGCATGGTAAGAAGAAGTCTTTTCCTCTAAAGTGCTTAATGAGTTATTTGTGATAAGACATGATCTGAAAGGCCATATCTTTGTTCGATTTCTGTGCAAAGTTAACTGTACTTTCCTGGATTTATAGCCTTTCCTTATTCCTAAAGCTAATAATGCACAAATTATTAGCCACTGAAAGAACTTGCTTATGAGCTCAAATAATTATCATCTGAACAATACATTAAAATCTGAAGAGCATACAGTAAACTTACAATAAGGTACATTTGCCAAGTCCAGCAAATATAATGTTTTCTCTATGTCTCTAAAGAACAATGTACGTCTGCTGTCTTACCTGACTCTAGCCAATTTCCGTGGCATGTTAGCAAGAAATTTCAAGAAAAGTAGGTTGGGGGATAACATCAATAAAAAAGACATTTTACATTTAGACATATCCTATAGTGCTTCATTTTGATTGTAGTCCAAAATGTCACTTTATTATGCAAGACTATGTGTACCAGCAATGCTCAGAATTAAAAGGCTTGTTACATAACAGTTACCATTATGTCTCGAGTTATTTTGCTTCATTCATGCAGGTGAATGTTTGTTTCGTTGACGGCAAATTCCTTTTAGTGTTGACATTTGCAGAGAATTTTTCAATAATATGTTTCAGGCATTATTTTGTGTGTTTGCACATGGTGATGGGCATATTCTTTTAGTTGGGAAGGCATTTAGACCTAGTTAAGCACGGTGGAGAATGAAAGCATTCTTTTTGTCATTTCGGGGAAGGCCACATTTGATGTCCTATCAAGGTCACTTGGAACTGCTAGTTGAAAGGAATAGAGTGCATTCAGCAAGCATGGTTGACTTCCTAAAATAAAGTTTCAACAATAAAAGTTTTGAATTAGCTTTGCATTTCCAGGTTCAGCAGATTGCCCAGTCAGTTTATCTATTTAGTTATTTTCTAGTCTCAGCTTTTCTGCCTTTGTTTAGGTTGATCGGACCAATTACATTAGTGGCACCTACTGTTAAGCATGCTTTACATTTTTGCTGGGAGAATGCATCTAATTTTCAGTAATAGCTGATACAATAGAAGGGCTTGTTCCAAATCAGGTTGTGAAAATGTTTGGTTTTGTTGGATTACAGACTATTTCTGGTACTTATTGGTTAAGGAGTACTTTTTTGCACTCTATGATTTTTTTGAGTGCAGTTATACACTTTTTGTTCTTTTTTGTTTTGTTTACAGAAGCTATTTATGATAAGCAAGTACTTATTTACAGACCTTGCAGGTTTGGTTGGGCAAAGTAGACTCTTGCAGGCTCATTGTTACGGTATGTTTAGGTTCTTATGTCTTTTAAGGAGTGTAAAGGTTCTGGCCTACAACCCCAGAAGGTCTTCATGGTTTGTTAAGTGAATCCTCCTTGATCACCTACTCCAATTGTATCCATGCCTGCTTCATTTTCAGTTGAACAGCTTCAGCAGTATAGGGGTTTGAGAGCATTGAGGTCAAGGCATATATTTTCAAATTTTTGAAGAAGAACTGGAATGAGAGGAAAGAAGGGCAATTTAATATTTCTATGTCATCCATAATGATAAAGGGATCAAAGCTTAAAACAGTTAGATAGGCACTTTTGACCCTCAATATTCTGTGAAATTATCGAATGGTCCCGGCATAGCGGAGACTGATTCTTAAAGTGCAATATTACTTAACCTGTATCACCATGGCATAAACACAGTTGCCAGATGGTTCCAATTGCTGCTTGTGTTCTTAACAAAGGACTACAGAAAGTGATGTATGTGATTAAAAATGGTAAAAGTGGCCTCCAGCAAGCTGTACTATTGTCGTCAACATAGATAGATAGATAGATAGATAGATAGATAGATAGATAGATAGATAGATACTTTATTAATCCCAAGGGGAAATTCACATAATCCAGCAGAAGCATACTGATACAAAAACAATATTAAAGACAGTGGCGGCTGCTAGCTTTTGAAACAGGGGAAGCTTATATTAGGCCTTCATCATAAAATTCATTATGTTATTTGTACGTAAATTCTGTCCTCCGTTCCTTTTGTAGAAAATGGTCTGTTACCCTGTCATACCAATTGCCCATCTTTTCCAGGGACTTAACCAGTTTCCTCTCAATGGCCAGGAGAGCAAAGTTGCTCAAACGATCTTGGCCCATCGTGTTGCAGGTGTATGACTTGACCCGTTTTAAACAGGAGAAGCTCCTCTCTACACCTGCTGATGTAGCGCCAATTGTTGCCACTAACGACAACAGCTTGTATAGCTGAGGCATTGCACTATCTAACTCCATGTCTTTAAAAAACACCAAGAAATCACACAGCTTACCCCTGCTCCCCTGTCAGTCATGATCTGAATATAGTAGTTGAAGTTCAGATCTCAGTCTCCCTGAGTCAAAGAAATGGCCATAACTTTTCAGCACACTTTCAAATGCCTCCTCTGGAAACACTTGTCTCATTTCATCAAATTTCCCTGGATTGACTAATTCTAAGAAGCTCATGCTTTCCAAATTTGAAAAACGCTGAGAAATCTGCTCCATGAGATTGTCTAGGATGGCCATGTACAAACTTCTGTAGCGGTCCTGGGAATCCTGTAATTGTGACAGATGGCGCTTTCTAATAGGTTCATCTCGAGGGTCTGATGTGAGATTTGCTGCTTTTGCATAAACTGCTTGATAAGCCTCCTCTGACCTCTTCTCCTTGACAAAAGCAAGGAGAGATCCAATTCTTTTTTTGCAGTAAAGAACATCCATAGCCCTTTGCTGAACAATATCAAAGACAACATCTGTCTCAGAGAATATTTGTTCATATGTGTACAACATGAACACAAACTCAAAATCCTCCAGTTTCATTATGAAGCCTTTGGCAGCATCTAATGTGTCATCATCCATGCTCTCATCCTGGGTAATCTTGTCAAAAGTCTGCAGGAGGCCATCATAATTGTTTGCCACAGTGCTCACTATCCGTGATGTGAAATTCCATCGAGTAGGAGCGTTTCTGGGCAATCTTGAAGACCCTGCAGACTCAAGAAAAGACATCCTTTTTGTGGACTTTGAAAAAAATGTGGTGAACCCAGAGAGAGATGCAAAAAATATTCTTGACTCAGGCAAGCATTTAGCACACTGGGACAACACCAGGTTCAGTCTGTGTGCATAGCAATGCACAAACACTGCACTAGGGGCTATTAATTTAACTTTGGCCTGTAGGCCATTGAGAGATGAAGCAAAGACAGCAGCCCCATCGTAGGTTTGTGCCACAAGTTTTTCTCTAAAACTGTAGCCCTGCATGTTCTCTTTTAAAACTTCAAACACAGATTGAGCATCTCGACCCCCTGACACATCCAAAAATCCAATCAAGCACACTTGAATTTTACCTGCACTATCCACATATCTAACAATGACAGACAGTTGGGCATGGCAAGATATGTCAGTTGCTTCATCCACCTGCCATGCAAAAAAAGGAGCAGTCTGAACTTCACCTTTTATATGATCAGAAACAGTGGCTCCGAGAGCAGAGATCAAGTCATTTTGGATTGAGTGGGACATACCAGAAAACACAGCTGATGACTGAAATTGTGTGGCCAAGACAGAGTCATATTTAGCTAATGTTTCTGTAAATTCCCTGTAATTCCCCTTATTTGCTGATTCACTACTCTCATCATGCCCCCTGAATGCCAGCTCCTGACGGCCAAGCAAGGAAGTCACATCAATTAGACGGTTTAGGAAGGCCCTGTTTTTTTTTTTTTTCTGTTTCATTATGTTTTGCCACCTGAATGCGAAGACCTTCATTGATTGCATGTTCAACCCTGACCCTGATCAGACAACTTAACCTTGCACATGAACTCACATGTTCTTTGCACTTTTCATGCCTTTTGTATGCTCTGTCAAAGTTACCCAGATCCCCAAAACCCACATTTGACCAAACACATCCCATTCCCTGAGAAGGTTTCGTCAAGAGGCATGGCCAACAGGACATTTTCTTTGTCACAGAACTTCCAGTCAGCCAGTTCACCTTGTCATACCAGGAGAGCTGAAAAGACCTGTTATTTTTTCCTGATTTTTGCACCAGATCAATCTTGGGCGTTGGTCTGCCCTGCCGTTTAATTATGAGTCTCTCCTCGTAAGGAAGACTACTAAATGGTTTTGCCAAAAGCAGGTTAACAATATTAGCACCGTCTGCCATTATGCACAGCTTGCTAGCTGGCTAGTTTCCCCTTCCACGAGCTACTTTAATTATATGAACGAACTAACTTTACAATGCTGAAACAAGGAGCAAAGTCAAGAATGCTATAATATGTTTTTTTTTTTTTTTTAATTATTTAAAGAATGATTTGTACAAACAAAAATGGTTTATATCACCAGCAAACAATACAGAGTGCAGCAGTTTGTCGTACGAATTCACCCGCAAATCCGCATGGGACTGAACTCGAATCTCTGTAGTGCTGATGTATACTTAAGACATGCTGTCAATCAAAAAAGGGGTTCCGCCTTTTAAAAAGCTCCTCCAATCATCATGCAGCAGCCCAGCGTCCTGGCCCGCCCACTGCTCCATTCACTCCCAGAAAAGCTGAGCTTCCCTGGAAGTGACAATTTTGGTGCATTTATCTAATTACCGTCCAGCTTTTCTGCAGTGAAAAAAGCTCCTCTGTACGTGCCCATAGAGCTCCAGTGAAGCTGGGCTTCAGGAGGGTTTAATGCACTGTGCTGCACGGAAATGTATGACAAGAAAATTGTGTCAAACATTCTACAATAAATGCCTGATTCTGAATGAGCTAGTCATGAAGTTGAATGCGTTCTAGCGCACTTTTATTAAAACCAATATAAATACGACAGTGCATATATGAGCATTTATCTTCTGACATAGTAGAGGAAGCGGCGCTTCCCTTGTAGTCTTAGAGCAGTCGCCACTGATTAAAGAGTAATAAAAATGCAGATAAAAACAGACAATAACTTTGAATAATGTTAGCGTTCCCCTCCTTGAACCGTCACCTTATCGTGGTGGAGGGGTTTGCGTGTCCCAATGATCCTAGGAGCTATGTTGTCCGGGGCTTTATGCCCCTGGTAGGGCCACCCAAGGCAAACTGGTCCTAGGTGAGGGATGAGACAAAGAGCGGTTCAACAAAACTCCGATGAAGAACAAAAACCTTGGACAACGTTTTCCCTTGCCCGGACACGGGTCACCGGGGCCCCCCTCTGGAGCCAGGCCTGGAGGTGGGGCTCGATGGCGAACACCTGGTGGCCGGGCCTGCACCCATGGGTCTCGGCCGGGCACAGCCCGAAGAGGTAACGTGGGTCCTCCTTCCCATGGACTCACCACCTATGGGAGGGGCCAAGGAGGTTGGGTGCAGTGTGAGTTGGGTGGTGGCCGAAGGCGGGGACCTTGGCGGTCTGATCCTCGGCTACAGAAACTGGCTCTTGGGACGTGGAATGTCACCTCTCTGAAGGGGAAGGAGCCTGAGCTAGTGCGCGAGGTTGAGAGATTCCGGCTAGATATAGTCGGACACACCTCGACGCACAGCTTGGACTCTGGAACCAATCTCCTTGAGAGGGGCTGGACTTTCTACCACTCTGGAGTTGCCCCCGGTGAGAGGCGCCGAGCAGGTGTGGGCATACTTATTGCCCCCCGACTTGGAGCCTGTGCATTGGGGTTTACCCCAGTGGACAAGAGGGTGGCCTCCCTCCACCTTCGGGTGGGGGGAAGGGTCCTGACTGTTGTTTGTGCATATGCGCCAAACAGCAGTTTGGAGTATCCACCCTTTTTGGAGTCTCTGGAGGGGGTGCTAGAGGACATACCTTCTGGGGATTCCCTCGTTTTGCTGGGAGACTTCAATGCTCACGTGGGCAATGACAGTGAGACCTGGAAGGGCGTGATTGGGAGGAATAGCCCCCCCGATCTGAACCCGAGCGGTGTTTTGTTATTGGACTTCTGTGCTCATCACAGATTGTCCATAACGAACACCATGTTCAAGCATAAGGGTGTTCATATGTGCACTTGGCACCAGGACACCCTAGGCCTCAGTTCGATGATCGACTTTGTGGTCATGTCGTTGGACTTGCGGCCATATGTCTTGGACACTCGGGTGAAGAGAGGGGCGGAGCTGTCAACTGATCACCACCTGGTGGTGAGTTGCCTTCGATGGTGGTCAGACCTGGTAGGCCCAAACGTGTTGTGAGGGTCTGCTGGGAACGGCTGGCAGAGTCCCCTGTCAGAAGTGGCTTCAACTCCCACCTCCGGCAGAACTTCAACCAAGTCCCGAGGGAGGTGGGGGACATTGAGTCAGAATGGGTCATGTTCCGTGCCTCTATTGTTGAGGCGGCTGACCGGAGCTGTGGCCGCAAGGTGGTCGGTGCCTGTCGTGGCAGCAATCCCCGAACCCGTTGGTGGACACCAGCGGTGAGGGATGCAGTCAAGCAGAAGAAGGAGGCCTATAGGACCTTTTTGTCCTGTGGGTCTCTGGAAGTAGCTGATAGGTACCGGCAGGCCAAGCGGAATGCGGCTTCGGTTGTTGCTGAGGCAAAAACCCGGGCATGGGAGGAGTTTGGAGAGGCCATGGAGAATGACTTTCGGATGGCTTTGAGGAGATTCTGGTCAACCGTCCGGCGTCTCAGGAGGGGGAAGCAGTGCAGTGTCAACACTGTATATGGTGGGGATGATGCGCTGCTGACCTCGACTCGGGACGTTGTGGGTTGGTTGGAGGGGGTGTACTTCGAAGACCTCCTCAATCCCACTAACATGCCTTCCAATGAGGAAGCAGAGCCTGAGGACTCTGAGGTGGACTCTCCCATCTCTGGGACTGAAGTCACCGAGGTGGTCAAAAAACTCCTTGGTGGCAGGGCCCCGGGGGTGGATGAGATACGCCCGGAGTTCCTTAAGGCTCTGGATGTTGTAGGACTGTCTTGGTTGACACGTCTCTGCAACATCACATGGACATCGGGGACAGTGCCTCTGGATTGACAGACCGGGGTGGTGGTCCCCCTCTTTAAAAAGGGGGACCGGAGGGTGTGTTCCAACTACAGAGGGATCACACTCCTCAGCCTCCCTGGAAAAGTCTATTCGGGGGTTCTGGAGAGGAGGGTCCGTCGTATAGTCGAACCTCGGATTCAGGAGGAACAGTGTGGTTTTCGTCCTGGTTGCGGAACAGTGGACCAGCTCTACACCCTTAGCAGAATCCTGGAGGGTGCATGGGAGTTTGCCCAACCAGTCTACATGTGTTTTGTGGACTTGGAAAAGGCATTCGACCGTGTCCCTCGGGGAATCCTGTGGGGGGTGCTCTGGGAGTATGGGGTACTGGACCCCCTGATAAGGGCTGTTCAGTCCCTGTACAACCGGTGTCAGAGCTTGGTCCGCATTGCCGGCAGTAAGTCGAGCCCGTTTCCAGTGAGAGTTGGACTCCGCCAGGGCTGCCCTTTGTCACCAATTCTGTTCATAACTTTTATGGACAGAATTTCTAGGCGCAGCCAGGTTGTTGAAGGGGTCCAGTTTGGTGGACTCAGGATTGGGTCACTGCTTTTTACAGATGATGTTGTCCTGTTTGCTTCATCAGGCCGTGATCTTCAGCTCTCTCTGGAGCGGTTCGCAGCTGAGTCTGAAGCGGCTGGGATGAGAATTAGCACCTCCAAATCCGAGTCCATGATCCTCAGCCGGAAAAGGGTGGAGTGCCCTCACAGGGTTGGGGGTGAGATCCTGCCCCAAGTGGAGGAGTTCAAGTATCTCGGGGTCTTGTTCACGAGTGAGGGAAGAATGGACCGTGAGATTGACAGGCAGATCGGTGCGGCATCCGCAGTGATGCGGGCTCTGCATCGGCCTGTCGTGGTGAAAAAAGAGCTGAGCCATAAGGCAAAGCTCTCAATTTACCAGTCGATCTACGTTCCTACCCTCACCTATGGTCATGAGCTATGGGTAGTGACCGAAAGAACGAGATCGCGAATACAAGCGGCTGAAATGAGTTTCACACTGTAGTAGATCCTATGCTTAAAAGGAAGCAAAACTACCATGAAAGTGCAAGTGGACACAATGAAAATTTTAAAATAGGCCTCCAATAGTAAGAAGCAACTCAAGAGTAGTATGGGTGTCAGGTAGACAACAACTGAGTTCCCTTTTCAGGTCATAAGTGATGCTTTTTTTTCTCTTTATACAGTAGATCCAAAATAGTCAGGTAGCATGGGTGCTTATTGCTTTAGTCATTCAATGATTTGTTTGTCTTACTTTTTTTTTAACTAATTTGTTGACATCAATCCTGAGAACAGTAGAATCATTTATAAGGCAGGACCTTTCTTCAGGTAGCTGTACAAAAACATTAATTTTACTTCTTTATTGATCTAATGAACAAAAATAATTAATTGGAATAAAGATATGTATGGTAATAATTAGCTTGGATCTAAAACCTAAGAAGCAGTAATCTCTGTGGTATTAATTGGAAAGGGCAATTATAATCAGATTTTTGACAACTAGCAACTCCCTTCACAATCTAATGGGGAGATATGTTTCTGCATTTGTGCTCTCTGCAGGGATATCTTCAAATACATTACAAAAAGCATAAATGTTCAGCTTCAGCACTAAAGCTTTTAACTTTGATGTATTTTAAGTAAACCTCTTGAGTTGTGTTGTTGCTAAGCAGTGGCTTGCTAAGCATTAAGTTAAGACCCAGTGCACTTCAACACGCCATTACTTTTTTTAGCTTTTAGTTCTTGAATTTAAATCTTTAACTGGGTAGAAATTGTAGAACATTAAAACTCTGGATTAGGGATACCACATTATTCATTGTTTATTTTAATATAATAATTTGCTGAAATTGAATTAAATACATAAAGCATCCTGTTAAAATAATTGTATTAAAATGAATAAGCTACAGGGCAGTTTGTCTGACACTGTGCTGTGTAGCACTGGTGTTCCAGAAGGGGCAGTTCTGTCACCGTTCCATTTCACCTGTACATCACACATTTTAGCTACAACACAGAGGGCTACCATCTGCAAAAATTCTCTGATGACTGTGCAATAGTGGGAAGTATTAGGCATGATGACAAGATGAAATATAGGATGGGTAGTGGACATTTTTGGTGACTGGTGTGAGCTGAATCGGCTGCAGGTCAACACCATTAAAACTAAAGAACTGGTGGTGGATTTATGAAAATCATAATCTCTAGTTATTTCCCTATCTATTAGAGGTGTGGATGTGGAGATCATTCAGGAATACTAGTGTGTGGGGGTGTATATGAACTGTAAGCTAGACTGGCCCAAGAAATCACTGGCTATATATAAAGAAGGATCAAAGTAGGCTGTATTTCCTATGAAGACTCAGATCTTTTAAGGTATGCAACACTATGCTATGGATGTTTTATGAGTGTGTGGTTGCCAGTGCTATTTTTTGTTTTTGCTGTGGCATGCTGGGGTAGGTGGAAGCAAAATGGAAGTGGGAGACATTAAGAAAGTAAACAAACTAATTCAGAAGGCTGGCTCTGTGGTAGGAGAGAAACTGGACAGCTTGGAACCTGTAGCAGATGGGAGAATGTTGTCTAGACTTTAGTATGAGGGGCCAAACAGGCTATAAATCATATATTTCTGTGTATAATCTACTGGTTTACGTGTGAACACTATTGGTTTATGAATATCTACTATTGGTTTGCGTGCATACAATACTGGTTTCATTCATATGAACTATACTGGTTCGTGTCCGTATATTATCGGTTTGTGTGTGAACTATATCCGTTTGTACGTGCATACCACTGGTTTGCATATGAACTATATTGATTTGGGTGTGTATATCACTGGTTCCAGTACGATTTGTTATTGGTTGATGAGTGAACTGCATTGGTTTACGCTTGCATGTTATCGGTTTGCGTATGAACTATATTGGCTTGCGTTCTGTGACGGTCTAACAATGGATTTGCGTATGCACTATATTGGTTTCATGCATGTCTTATATTAGTTTAATGTGGGTAACCTGTCGATTTTGCGCTTGAACTCTATTGGTTGTATGTGTGCACTATGTCGGTTTCGCATATGAAACATATTGGTTATGCGTGCGCACCCTATCACAACTCTGTGTATGAACTATACTCAGCAAAAAAAGAAACGTCCTCTGACTTTCAACTGTTTTTACTTTCAGTAAACTTAATGTGTAAATATTTGTATGAACACTAAAAGAGTCAACACCATAAGACATAAACTAAAAATGTTTCACAATGTGTCCCTGAATGAAGGGAGGCTCAAAATCAAAAGTACCAGTCAGTATCTGGTGTGGCCACCAGCTGCTTGAAGTACTGCAGTGCATCTCCTCCTCATGGACTGGACCAGATTTGTCAGTTCTTGCTGTGAGATGTTACCCCACTCTTCCACCAAGGCACCTGCAAGTTCCTGGACATTTCTGGGGGGAATGGCCCTAGCCCTCACCCTGCGATCCAACAGGTCCCAGACGTGCTCAATTCCTTCGACAATAAACACGAATCCGTCCATCACCCCTGGTGAGACAAAACCGTGACTCATCAGTGAAGAGCACTTTTTGCCACTCCTGTCTGGTCCAGCGAAGGTGGGTTTGTGCCCATAGGCGGCGTTGTTGCTGGTGATGTCTGGTAAGGACCTGCCTTACAACAGGCCTGCAAGCCCTCAGTCCAGCCTCTCTCAGCCTATTGCGGACAGTCTGAGCACTGATGGAGGGATTGTGTGTTCCTGGTGTGACTCGGGCAGTTGTTGTGGCCATCCTGTACCTGTCACGCAGGTGTGATATTCGGATGTACCGATCCTGTGCAGGTGTTGTTACATGTGGTCTTCCACTGCGAGGATGATCAGCTGTCCTTCCTGTCTCCCTGTAGCGCTGTCTTAGGCGTCTCACAGTGTGGACATGGCAATTTATTGCCCTAGCCACATCAGCAGTCCTCATGCCTTCCTGCAGCATGCCTAATGCACGTTCACGCAGATGAGCAGGGACCCTGGGCATCTTTCTTTGGGTGTTTTTCACAGTCGGTAGACAAGTCTCTTTAGTGTCCTGCGTTTTTAGAACTGTGACCTTAAATGCCTACTTTCTGCAAGCTGTTAAGGTCTTAACGACCATTCCACAGGTGCATGTTAATTAATCGATTATGGTTAATTGAACATGCATGGAAAACATTGTTTAAACAATTTACAATGAAGATCTGTAAAGTTATTTGGATTTTTAAAACATTATTGTTGAAATACACAGTCCTGAAAAAGGGACGTTTCTTTTTTTGCTGAGTATATATCGGTTCTACGTGTGAACTATATTGGTTGTTCACGTGATCTTCAGAGGAAATGGGCGGGGCAAGAAACAGGAACTCAAGGGCCGGTAAAGTCATGGAGTGTAAAGACAAGTGGTTAGGAGACGCATCTGCGTTTAAACGGCACTATATATTTTTTTCTGCACAATGCGTTTGCGAAAGGACTTGGTGGTAATTATTATTATTTAACATAATCTACCCTTGAGTCTGTAACGAACATAAGGCTGAAGTTTGGTACGTATTCGGCCGTCTTCTTATTTGCTTCCAGGATCATTTTTGCTCGCACCCAGCCACAGAACTTTTTCACACAACTTTTGAAACCAGTTATTCATTCTGAAGGCAAAATATTCTACATTTACTAACGCCTTTATCCAACATACAACATTTAGATACTACTGGTTACATTCGCCCAGTACCCCCCGCGCCGCACAGAGAGGTGAAGTGACTTGTTTATGGTCACATGGTGTCATTATCAGGACTTGAACCCACGAACTCAGTTTAAAAGTGCAGTCTTAAACACTACGCCACAATGCTCGCACATCTACAACGTGTATATTAATGGGCATAATATAAACTTGTCCAGGACAGATTCCATTGTTAAAGTTGAGTTTAACATTTTCAACCCATTCAAGTTTTGGTTGAAAATCTGGAATATTTATTTTTTCAAATAATGGATCAGTTTGCGGATTAATGTACACACTGTAGAATATTTTGCCTTGCTGTTAATATAGAAGAAGAAGCTGATTTGTGAATAAGTAGCTGACTTCAAGCTTATACTGGATGTAGCTAGAAGTGAATAAAAAGGCAGCTGAATGCGCACCTAACTTAAAAGTAATCACCACCAAACTCTTTCACAAACATACTGTGACGTGCAAAAGTATTCAATCCTCTTGAAAGTTGTCATAATTTTATGCAAGACAAAATATTTGTACACATATTTATTCATTCCGTATTTTTTCTTATGCTGTAACAAAACATTTCCAAAGTCAAAATAAACTATTTTATGTAGACATTTAATTGAAGAAGAAAATCTCCAAAGTTAGTGTTTACATAAGTGTTTAAACCTCTGTGCTTTGGAAGCTCCAGGTTTACACCAATGACAAATTAATTACAAAGGTGGCAGACATTTGACAGTCATATTAAACATAACGAGGTGCTACTTTCTCTCTGGATATAAAAAGCCCCCTTCGTAGGGGCCGTAGTCTTTGGTGGACAGTCACTGAAAAAATGAAGAGAGAGGAGCATTCTGCTGATGTGAGAAACAAAGTTATTGAAATGCACAAGGTAGCAGGAAAGGACTATAAAAATATCAAGAGTTTGAATGTCCCATTGCGCACTGCTGGATCCATCATCAGAAAGTGGAAGGTTCATCACAGCACCCTGACTCTTACTAGAACAGGCCGTCCCTCAAGACTGAACATCGAAGTTAGACATCAACTGGAGAGAGAGGAAACTGAAAATCCAACTGTCACTCTCAGATGTTTGCAATGCTTTTTGGTTGAAACTGGAGTGAAGGTGCAGGGGTCCACAATTTCAAGAGTTCTCCATTAAACAGGCCTCTACAGGAGGGTGGCAAGAAAGAAGCCATTTCTTAAGATGGTCCACTTAAAAGCACATATAGCGTTTTTCCAGTTAAATGTGGGGAAAAGGGTTTATGGTCAGATGAAACCAAAATAGAACATTTTCTCAGACTTTAAAGAGGTACAGAATGTGTGGTGTAAAACAAACACTGCCCATGCCACAAGAAACACCAGACCTACAGTGGAATATGGTGGTGGCAACATCTTGCTATGGGGATGTTTTTCATGTGCAGGGACTGAGAATCTTGTCAGAGTTGAAAGGACAATAGATGGGCCCAAATACCACACAATATTGCAGGAGAACTCGTTCCAGTCTGCTATGAATTTAAAGCTCGGGAGAAGATTCATCTTTCAAGATGACAACTACCCTAAACATTAGACCAAAGTGACACTGGGATGGCTCAGAAACAGACAGGTGAATGTTTTGGAATGGCCAAGTCAAAGCCCTGATCTTAACCCTGTTGAGAATCTGGGGCATTGTTTGAAAACTGCTGTTCAGAGATACCATCCCACCAACATAGAGGACACCTAGAAATCATGCCAAGAAGAATAGGGAAGAATCACACCTGAGCAATGTGCAGAACTGGGGCGTATTTACATACCCCAAAAGAATGAAGGCTGCTACTGCAGCAAAAAGGTTCTTGACAAAGTATGAATGTGTTGGGCTTGAATACTTAGGCAAATAATCACTTTGGAGTTTTTCTTTAGTTGTTTGGAGTTTGATAACGTTTTGTTACAGCACAAGAGTTCACTTTAAAAATACCAAATGGATAAATATGTGGACAAATCTTTTGTCATGCAGAAAATCAGGATGACTTTTAAAGAGATTGAATACTTTTACACATCACTGTATGTTTGTGAAAGGACTTGGTGGTAATTCTTTTTACCAGTATTTTCCCTTAATTCTAAAATGATCACAGGGCTGAAGTTAGGTACGCATTCGGCTGGCATTTTATTCACTCCCAGCTACTCCCAGTATAAACTTGCAGTCAGCTACTTATTCACACAGCTTTTGCAAAACAGCTTCTTATTCTATTATAACAGCAAGGCAAAATATTCTACAGCGTGTACATTAACCGACATCATTACAGACTGATCCATTATTTGAAAAAATAAATATTCCACATTTTGGTCCTGCACGGGTCAAAATTGTTAAACTCTAATCTAACAAATGCATCTGTCCTGGACAAGTTTATATATGCCAATGTCAAAAAACTATGAAAATTAAAGTGGCCCAACGTCATTTAACACTTTACAGTTCCCATTAAATATCACAGTAAATCACATTTATCTGATCTTGAACTGGGACTACACTGTCAGTTTCACCCGGATACTCGCACTGGGCAGAGCAAATCTCCGCTGCATCTTAAAAAAACGTATCTGTTTTTTCACAAAACTGTGAAAGGTAAGTATGATGTAACTGACCCGTGCAGGTCCTAAATGTTAAATGCTTAGCTTTTCAAAGAATTGACACGTTTAATCAATTAATGTACACGTTATAGATGTGCAAGCATTGCGGTTAGGGCTTTGCACTTTCAACCCTTTGTTCGTGGGTTCAAGTCCTGAGACTGACACTGTGTGACCCTGAGCAAGTCACTTCACCTGTCTGTGCGGCGCGGTGCGGGATCGCCGGGCATAATAAATCTAACTAGTAGTAACTAAATGTTATGTTGCAGAAAGACGTCAATCGTAAATGTTGAATATTTTGCCTTTAGAATAAGTAACAGTTTTGCAAATACTGTATGAACAAGTACAGCTGGGGGTTGCAAGCAAGCATGTAGATGGGACCGAATAAGAAGACGGCCGAATACATACCTAACTTCAGCCTTGTGTTCATTACAGACTCAAGGGTAGATTCTGTTAAATAGTAATAATTACCACCAAGTCCTTTAGCAAACGTATGGTGCAGAAAAAAATATATAGTGCCGTTTAAACGCAGATGTGTCTCCTAACCACTTGTCTTTACACTCCATGACTCTACCGGCCCTTGAGTTCCTGTTTCTCACCCCGCCCATTTCCTCTGAAGTTCACGTGAACAAGCAATATAGTTCACACGCAGAACCGGTATAGTTCATACACAGAGTTGCGATAGGGTGCGCACGCATAACCAATATGTATCATACGCGAAACCGACATAGTGCACACATACAACCAATAGAGTTCAAGCGCAAAATCGACAGGTTACCCACATGAAACCAGTATAAGACGTGCATGAAACCAATATAGTGCATACGCAAATCCATTGTTAGACCGTCACAGAACGCAAGCTAATATAGTTCATATGCAAACCGATAACATTCAACCGAAAATCAATGCAGTTCACTCACAAACCAATAACAAACGTACTGGAACCAGTGATATATACACCCAAATCAATATAGTTCATATGCAAACCAGTGGTATGCACGTACAAACAGATATAGTTCACGCACAAACCGATAATATACGGACACGAACCAATATAGTTCATATGAATGAAACCAGTATTATACGCAGGCAAACCAATTAAGTATGCACGCAAACCGATAGTAAATATTCATAAACCAATAGTGTTCACACGTAAACCAATAGATTACACACATAAATATATGATTTATGGCCTGTTTGGCCCCTCATACTTTAGTCTATTATTGAAAATGTGAAAATACTAACTACCCACTTCATTGTGTTGTAGTTGGACAGAAGAATGTTTTCAGTAGTAAACTGACTAACATGAAGAGCTCCACTGAATGTCACAGGAAATCCTTCCTCCCCACAGCCATCAGACTCTAACTCCTCTTCCAGTCAATCGAACACACTATAAGCTGTTTCCTTTTTCTGTAATGGATAGATGATTAGATGTACAATAACTTGTCTGTTCTTTTCACATGAATACATTTTTGTTCTTGAAATGTGCAATATTTTTTTGTGAAATACTTCAAGCTCAGTATGTCTAGTATACTAGGGATTTTGTAAGATACATGCATAGTATTTATTGTATTTCATTACCATGTACCTGTAGAACATAATGAATGATGATTTATTATACTTTATTTTGATATTTATATTTTTATTTTACATGCTTATATTTGCTTTTAGTGATACTTGTGCCTTTGCCTGTGTGTATAGTTGTAACATCAATAATTTCCCTCAGGATTAATACATTTTCTGATTCTGATAACATCCAAGTGAGTAAGTAGAATTATGATTTACCGTCTAGTACATACATTCCCTTGCTATGTTCCTTTCCTGGCTTGCTATAATTAAATATCTCAGCAAGACACCATATTTATTCTTTGAAAATTATAGATTTTTTTTTTATAAAGAATCTTGGAGAATTGCATAACAGCTCAGCTGTGTGCTTTCTTGTGAACCATTTCATTTATTATAGATTTTAGTCAGACATTTGTCCTAAAGGTAGCATCGTGACAGCAGTCATTGAAGTAGAAAACATTATGTTCATTCTTTGCTTGCTGAGACAGAGATGGCTTCTGTTGTTTTTCTTTTTGATAGATGCATTGCCTTTCACGCTCTTATTCAGTTGTCACTGTATTCTTCTTCCATTAAAAAATATAAAACAGCGTAATTCCTTAAGCTTAACTAAGAAAACATTTAAAATCTATTATTCTGTCATTCTAATTATTAACCATAAAGCAATTTCAGCATGCAAGTATAGATTTATTTATTTTGATGGTGCCAAGAATCTGAAACAAAACAGGCAGGAGTGTGTTATACGCAATGACTGGGGTGTGAGGCTGAGGCAATAGCTATCAGATGAATCAAATGGCCCCTGGTCATTTGAAGACTTTGTAATATTCTTCTTAAACACACTCATGTCTTAAAACTAACTCATCTTGTTGTCACCTATGCTTTTTGCTTTCATACTTCTTTAAGGCCAATTTTAGTTCTAAATGCCAGACGTCTTTCCTGAGATGGATTCTCATAGACACAAGCCTTTATTTCAACAGCGTCTTCTTACAATGATATTTGTCTAGCCCCATTGCCATTATTATTATCCCCTTCCATGTTTTGTCCTTACTTTCAGTTTATATGTGCCAACTAAAGCAGATATGGTGTCCCTTTCCTATCCCATATATTTGAATCCATTTTTAGCCAACACCAGCTACAGTTCTTATCTTTCTATGTTGGCAGAAATCTTCTACACTCTTCATCAGACTGAACACTAAACTAATGTCGATCGATTGATGAACAAGTAAGTGTTGGTGATTGTAGCACCTAGAAGCATGATACCATGAGTTATCTATTTTTAATTTTCTGAAACTGTTCTCTGGGCACATTCAAAGTAAAATAATGACCTCATTATTTGATTCATGTAGAAGTTAACATTTTTAAAAGTCTTGAAATGATTTTGTGGCTGTCAAGTTCATTGGACTGTTTTACAGTATTTTAATTTGAACTTCTTTGCACAATTTTAATAATGAGATCTTCCATTGTTTCCAGAGAACCAAGATAGCCGCATGAGGCCTTGGTGGTTATTTTGAGTAACCCTACAGTCATGGCCGAAATTATCAGCACCCCTGGAATTTTCCCATAAAATGCACCATTTCTCCCAGAAAATTGTTGCAATTACAAATGTTTTGGTATACACATGTTTATTTCCTTTATGTGTATTGGAGCAACACAAAAAAACAGAGAAAAAAAGCCAAATCTGACATCATGTCACACAGAACTCCAAAAATGGGCCAGACAAAATTGTTGGCACCTTTTTCAAAATTGTGGGCAAATCGTTTTATTTCTAGCATATGATGCTCGTTTGAACTTACCTGTGGCAAGAAACAGGTGCTGGCAATAAAGCAATCAAACCTGAAGCCATTTAAAATGAAGAAAAGTTGACTCAGCCTTTCTGTTGTGTGTCTGAGTGTACCACACTAAACATGGAGAACAGAAAGAAGAGCAGAGAATTGTCTGAGGACTTGAGAACAAAAATTGTGGAAAAATATCAACAATCTCAAGGCTACAAGTCCATCTCCAGAGATCTTCATGTTCCTTTGTCCACTGTGCGCAACATAATCAAGAAGTTCACAACACATGGCACTGTAGCTAATGTCCCCGGACGTGAACGGAAGAGAAAAATAATATTGATAAAAGACTGCAACGAAGGATAGTCCGAATGGTGGATAAACAGCCCCAATCAACTTCAAAACATATTCAAGCTGTTCTGCAGACTCAGGGTGCAACAGTGTCAGCTTGAACTATCTGTCGACATCTGAAGAAAATTAAACGCTATGGCAGGAGAGCCAGGAGGTCGCCACTGCTGACACAGAAACATAAAAAAGCCAGACTGGAGTTTGCCAAAATGTACTTGAGGAAGCCAATATCTTTCTGGGCGAACGTCTTGTGGACAGATGAGACCAAGGTAGAGCTTTTTGTTAAAGCTCATCATTCTACTGTTTACAGAAAACGGAATGAGGCCTATGAAGAAAAGAACACAGTGCCTACAGTCAAACATGGTGGAGGTTCTAAGATGTTTTGCTGCCTCTGGCACTGGATGCCTTGACTGTGTGCAAGGCATCATGAAATCTGAAGACTACCAAAAAATATTGGGGAACAATGTAGGGCCCAGTGTCAGAATGCTGGGTCTGCATCAGAGGTCATGGGTGTTCCAGCAGGACAATGACCCCAAACATACCTCTAAAAGCACCCAGAAATGGTTGAAGACAAAGCGCTGGAGAGTTCTGAAGTGATCAGCAATGAGTCCGGATCTAAATCCGATTGAACACTTATGGAGAGATCTCAAAAATGTCTATTGGGAAAAGGCACCCTTTAAATCTGAGAGACCTTGAGCAGTCTGCAAAAGAAGAGTGGTCGGAAATTCCAGTTGAGAGGTGTAACAAGCTTATTGATGGTTATAGGAAGTGCTTGATTTCAGTTGTTTTTTCCAAAGGGCGTGCAACCAAATATTAAGTTGAGGGTGCCAATAATTTTGTCCAGCCCGGTTTTTGAGTTTTATGTGAAATTATGTCAGATTTGGCTTTTTTCTCTGTTTTTTTTTTTGTGTTATTCCAATGCACATAAAGGAAATAAACATGTGCATACCAAAACATTTGTAATTGCAACAATTTTCTGGGAGAAATGGTGCATTTTCTGGGAAAATTCCAGGGGTGCCAATAATTTTGGCCTTGACTGTATAAGCAGTCCTGAACACATGGTTGGATTGTCAGCTTTATTTTTGTATTGTGATGACTGAAATGGTGTAGAATTAAACTTGCAATGATAAAAAAGAAACTTGCAAAGCACATTGTTTTTCTACATGTGAAATTCATGTTATTTGCACATACATTTTCATCTCATCTACAAACTTTTCCTTCATGTGAAAACGCATGGCACAATATTTTATAGTGAAGATCATTGAAATTCCATGCTGTTAAAATCCATTGGTCCTGGGTATGCAGCCCCTGGAAAGTCTTAGAACAGCTTACAGAATTGGGAATAGTAAATATACAGGTGCCGGTCATAAAATTAGAATATCATGACAAAGTTGATTTATTTCAGTAATTCCATTCAAAAAGTGAAACTTGTATATTAGATTCATTCATTACACACAGACTGATGTATTTCAAATGTTTATTTCTTTTAATTTTGATGGTTATAATTGACAACTAATGAAAGTCCCAAATTCAGTATCTCGGAAAATCAGAATATTGTGAAAAGGTTCAATATTGAAGACACCTGGTGCCACACTCTAATCAGCTAATTAACTCAAAACACCTGCAAAAGCCTTTAAATGGTCTCTCAGTCTAGTTCTGTAGACTACACAATCATGGGGAAGACTGCTGACTTGACAGTTGTCCAAAAGACAACCATTGACACCTTGCACAAGGAGGGTGAGACACAAAAGGTCATTGCTAAAGAGGCTGGCTGTTAACAGAGCTCTATGTCCATGCACATTAATAGAGAGGCGAAGGGGACAAGATGTGGTAGAAAAAAGTGTACAAGCAATAGGGATAACCGCACCCTGAAGAGGATTGTGAAACAAAACCAATTCAAAAGTGTGGGGGAGATTCACAAAGAGTGGACTGCAGCTGGAGTCAGTGCTTCAAGAACCACCACGCACAGATGTATGCAAGACATAGGTTTCAGCTGTCGCATTCCTTGTGTCAAGCCACTCTTACACACGAGACAGCGTCAGAAGTGTCTCGACTGGACTGCTGCTGTGTGGTCCAAAGTTATGTTCTCTGATGAAAGTAAATTTTGCATTTCCTTTGGAAATCAAGGTCCCAGAGTCTGGAGGAAGAGAGGAGAGGCACAGAATCCACGTTGCTTGAGGTCCAGTGTAAAGTTTCCACAGTCAGTGATGGTTTGGGGTGCCATGTCATCTGCTGCTGTTGGTCCATTGTGTTTTCTGAGGTCCAAGGTCAACGCAGCTCTCTACCAGGAAGTTTTAGAGCACTTCATGCTTCCTGCTGCTGACGAAATTTATGGAGATGCAGATTTCATTTTCCAACAGGACCTGGCACCTGTACAAAGTGCCAAAACTACTAGTACCTGGTTTAAGGACCATGGTATCCCTGTTCTTGATTGGCCAGCAAACTCGCCTGACCTTAACCCCATAGAAAATCTATGGGGTATTGTGAAGAGGAAGATGCAATACGCCAGACCCAATAATTCAGAAGAGCTGAAGGCCACTATCAGAGCAACATGGGCTCTCATAACACCTGAGCAGTGCCACAGACTGATCGACTCCATGCCACGCCGCATTGCTGCAGTAATCCAGGCCAAAGGAGCCACAACTAAATATTGAGTGCTGTACATGCTCATACTTTTCATGTTCATACCTTTCAGTTGGCCAACATTTCTAAAAATCCTTTTTTTGCATTGGTCTTAATTGATATTCTAATTTTCCGAGATACTGAATTTGGGACTTTCATTAGTTGTCAGTTATTATCATCAAAAGAAATAAACATGTGAAATACATCAGTCTGTTTGTAATGAATGAATCTAATATACAAGTTTCACTTTTTGAATGGAATTACTGAAATAAATCAACTTTGTCATGATATTCTAATTTTATGACCGGCACCTGTATATAGTGTTACCTCTGACCCCAAATGACTAGAATCAACAGTGTGAATGTGCAGTTAGTCAGTGCATGAGGCAGATGAGAGCACATAGAGCCACATGAAAGGAGTGGTAGAAGATGGAACAAGGAAGCAGAGGCTTTGCTTGCAGATTAACCCTTGAGTAGCAATAACCCTTGATTTCCACCGTAAAAACAAAAAAAACTTTAAAAACCTTGATAAACTTCATTTTAGTGAGTTTTATGTTTCACTGTTGTAAAATTGCATGCAAAAAACAATTTAGGGGTAATTTGATGAAATGAAACTCTATGTAAGACAACTCTACTGTTTTCCTCAACACTATTTGTGTAATTCAGTTTTGTTGTAATTTTCGGTAGGTTTGCCTATTTGTATATTTTATTCTGACAAAGTTTAGTGCATCTATTACTATTTTGTGCTCCTGTTTGCTTAAGGTTTTGGGCCTTTCACTTTTGTCAGGATTGTGCTGTTGAAACAGTCATATTGGAGATGATTAAAATAAGCAGATGCCCACACTGTCTGTACAAATTTGGTGAAAAAGAAAATTCTTGCAAACTCTACATATGTCAATATTTTAATTTTCTTTTCCTTGCTAGTGATAGGGTATGTCAGGACCTTTGCACCATCTGCTGTTTTTTTTTGTTTTTTTTTGTAATTTATTTCCCTGTAGTTGCAAAAAACCTAGCAACTAAGTGGCACATTTATATAGATTGAAGCTAGTTGTGACAGTGATGCTGTGTGATCTTAAATCAAAGATTAAGCTTGTGTCAGTGCCTGAATGTTTTTCACCATGGTCACTCATAAATGAAAATCAAAAAAGATGTGAATCGTATTACCATCCAGTCACTAATAAGAATGTGCTTTTAAAATTATAATCAAATTTGTCAATGGACAATTGCAGGCTGAAGACTGTGCTACATCCCAACTACTGTACTGTTGAAAATAAAACTGGTCCAGGGAACCCTACATTAGAGGATAATTTTAAGTACCAACTCAGAACGTGTCTGGGGGGAGACTATCAAAGACAGACACATGTATGTGTAGTATCCTGCATTTCTAGTGCATCTGGCTCTGTTTTTCATTTTTGGGATGAAAGCTGCTAGTGTACTCTATCACATCTATCATAACATTTAGAGCATTTTGCCATAGTTTTTTTTTTCAATTGCTTACTAATGTTTTTTTTGTATTTTATAGACCAAAAACCCCTCTGTTTGTATCCTCAATTCTGAGCACCATCCCCTGAGTTACATCTTATGGCATAATAGAGGTGAAAGATCAGTTTCTAGTAAAGACACAATGGGCAGCGCTGGATTTATATGAGATTAAAATGCTTTAAGGTGTACAGTAGCTGATAAACAAGTTAAATAGAGTCACTAAACCCTCTGTCTCATTAATCAAAGTCACTGATGTCTCATCTGATCCCTATACTTTGAAGCCTCAAAGGGAGCTAAACCGTTCTGCCTTGGAACCAAGAGATTTATTTATCTCCCCTAGGAGTTTTTGTTTTTCTTTTCACTGTCTCTTATGATAGCAAACATTATTTGTCATTATTTGCATTTAGTAAATAAAAACCTGTACAAATAATGTAAGGTGCTAAAGCAAATAGTTAATCAGCCTTGAAATGCTTTCAGTAATTTTGCAAATCAAAAGTTAAGTTAAAAATGTAGAGTTCATGCTATAAATGATGCTCTTCATGGTCTACAGAATTTCCAAGAAAGCAGAGACAAAGAAACGTACCAAGCACACCGTGTTAATGTGCCTTAATAATCAGGAGTAGGTAAAGGGCAAATATAATCAAATGAATCTCTTTCAGTTGGCATTGTGATCCATAATTTTCTTTCTGTCCTGCTTAATGAGCCCTAAATGTGTTGCAAGGACCACAAGGAGAACAAGTTTGTCAGTGTCAGGGGTCGTGCTCTTCCACAAGATGGTATAATGTTTGGTTAAAGCAACATGATGACTGAAAAGGAAGTGCAAAGCTATTCTTTCTTGACACAATAAAATCTCCTCTTTTTGCCCTGATGTGACCTTTGTATTTGTTTTGTAATTTTTTTTTTCTCCTTAACTCATAATCTAATACTGAAAAGTCAGGTGTGGTTTATAATTCAAGCAACAAAAGATCTGTGCACGGCCGCTTTCGTGTTTTTTTTTTTTTAACTGACAAATTGTGATGATTTGATAAGGATCAGTGAGGTGTCTAACCCTCTTAATTATGGTATTGACATTTTTCATGCATTTAAGCATAACTGACTGCTTTAGGTAAATCCCAAAAAACTGAACGTCATCTTTATTTGTCTTATAGCATTTCAGCTACTAATGTAGATTTCATTAATTTTTTTAAGCAGCTATATTCCAAGCAAAATCTTGATACCTGTTAAAACATGCTACTGGATTCAAACGGTTTTCTTTTTTGTCATCACAATAATTATGTTATTAAATCAATTTAATATTATGAAATGTTTTATAAGAAGTCTTAGCTCTTAAAAGATCTAATGCTGAAATCGTCAATACAAATAGAGAGACTGTAAGTTAAAAGCCTGCACAATGATTTTCAAATTGCATTTTTGTAGACAATAAGAACTGAAAGATTCAACTAAATTAGAATTTCCAAGTAGTTTTTAAATATCTGACTACCTTAGGTGCTGGACATACAGAATTTAAAAGAATTATATTTTTAAAGAAATGTTTAATTGGAAATTAGGTGTATAGCACAAGCCTTAAAAGTCCCCTGGATTGAGTCCATGATGTTTATGCTTCCATTTAAAATTTCTCTGTTGTGTTTTATGTGGTACACTGTTGACGAGAACTTGATGGTATTTTAGTGTCCCAGAAGTGACAGGGAATTGTGTCAGTAAACTTAAAAATCAAGTGAACTTTGCTTTCATAGGTTATGACAGGTTAATACTGACAACTCTTTTGACACAAAAATACTAGCATAACAGAAAGAGGGTCCCCAAAAATATAAATTGTGCCAAAGCAGTTACAAAGGTGCTATACAGATGAAGCTGAGGCAAGTTATTCTCTTATTCTGGTATTTGCATTTGTGATGATTATTTACACAATACACTATGGGAAGGCCAGATAATTTTAAACCCATGGGGTATTCTACAGTTTTGATTTTCTAAGTGTCCAAAGTCTATCTCCTGCATACTAAAATATGTAAATTACAAGTTTCTGGCATTTGTGGTTTATAGGGTTTTCATATGCCACAATCAAGAAAGGGGCTGAAGAATTCCATCATGGCAGGACATCTTTCAAAGACAATCCAAAGTCTGGCTGGATTTCAACATCAATGATAGAATAAACAGTTGTCAACTTGGAGTGAAATGTAATGGAAAATGGACAGAAGATGGTGCTTAAGATAGCAGACACAACAGGAATTAGGCCATTTGCATTCATTCTTCATGATCTGTAGAGCACGACAGTGATCTGTGCGCATAGGGTGTCCAGAATATTGACTCTTAAAATGAATTATTACTATACCCAATGTGCAGAGACAATAGCATATTATAATCAACAATGTTTCAGTGAAAAGCAATTATTTTTAGGAAAAACAAGCATTAATTAACTTTCATTGTCTAGATTGAATACATGAGCATACTATGACTATGGCATTAAGCCTCTTTGAATAGGTCTTTAGCTATCTAGTACCTCTGGATTTAACCTAAAACTTTTATTTTATTATTATTAAAGTGCAAAGTCTTCTTATAGTGATCCCAAACGAATTTGTACAGATTGTCCATACAATTGTCATAATTTGGTCTAATTAGGCCATTGCAGGACAATGATCATTGTTTTTTAAGCCATTTGGCACCATCAAATAATTGATTCATTGGACTGTCTTTTTAACTTTAGCTTTCAGGTAGAGGGTAACAGGTTTTGGTCTAAAATAATGCCTTAATAATTGGAGCAATGTTTGCTCCTCCCTATACTTTCCTGATCCAATTAAGAGAAGCCACCACCATGCTTGGCTACTACTACTACTACTACTACTGTGTTCTTTTATTGATGGTCTATTTTGACTTTCTGTCAAACATGTAATTTGGAATTAAGTTCAAAATGTTCTGTCATGGTCTGATTGAACTTTAAGACGAATGTCTCTTACTGTGCATCAGAAGGAGTTACCAGGAAAATGTTTTACCCGTAATGTAATAAATGGGCTCCAAAAATGAACTGATTAAGCAAAGCAGAACCTCCACCACTGTTTTCATGAAAAATAATACAAGGCAAGTGTTCGCATTTTCCTCGTTGATATGCAAATTTTTTCACTTTTAGTATAAAGACAAATTTAACATACCTGTTGATCAACCATTTCTCTTAATTTACCATCTGGTAAGACACTAGCAGTCTATAAAAGTAGGCTGGATTTCTAAATATATTCTGAATTCGAAATCTACCTATCTACAAGCAATTTGCTTTCAAACCCAAATGTTTTTCATTAACAAGATAACCACAAGCCCTCAACCTTAGCAAGATCCAAACCTCCTCATAAAATTGTGTATCACAGCATTTAGCTGACTATATGACAGTATGATTTATTTTATACTTATGCCATGTGAGCAGCATTAGACAACAAAATTAAACAGCTGTCCTCTGTGTACCTAGCACACAAAGCGATTTCTATGTTCAATAATGAAAATTATTGTTTTCTTCAATCACAAAGTACATCTCTCTGCTTCAAATAGGATCTTAGTTTACTCTGCTTGTGAATACAGTACACAGTTACAAATGAAATTATAAAGTCATACCAAAAATTCTTAACTGATTTAATTTTGATCTTAGTACTACATGGCAACTGTAAAGTCCTACAGAAGCTTTTAGAGATGGAAGAGATCTACACTGACTGCAGGAGAGACCCTGGTTATGCCAACATGGCACCAAGGAAGGCAATATGCTATTTTATGTTTTAAATTCCACGAAAGGGCAAGAGAAAGTCTTCGGTGGAAACATGCCATATAACCCAAGGATAGCAGAGTACAGGTAATCCAACAAGCAGTGACTGGCAGGTAACCAGTTGTAGACCTTCTTCCCCATTCATTTGCAGCACATATTCCAGATCTGATAATTGTGAGGCCGTGATTGAGTCCTGCCTCTTTAAGGAAAGTTACTGAGGGAATACCAGCAAGTTGGGTTATCAAGGGCAATTGAGGAGCCAATAGGTGCAGGTACACCAGGAGGGCAAGCCTGACATCTATGAAGCAAAATTAGGGCCATTCCTGAAATGTGAAGTGATTCTATGGCCTGATCAGAAATGAGGATAGAATGGAGATTAAAGCTGCTTTACTGCCACAAGTAATTTGAGTTATTAAGTGAGATGGGATGAAGGTTGAGATAGATAGGTAGTAAGTATTTTGGTATGTGAAAGGCTGGCAGGTAGATTGGCAAACCACCCCACCTTACCATTTTGGGACTCCATACCTGTCTAGAGTTTTCAGTCTCATTCTCTTTAGTTCGTTACTTTGTGTTCCTCTTTGCTTATTCCTCTTTTTGTCCTTTATTTTGCTAATAAAGTCACTCTTTTTTTTATAATATAAATTATAACCTCCATTGTATAATTCTGGGTGAAGAGGCTTACTATGAGATCGACTCTTCTGCTACAGTATATTGATATTTTGTGCTTTAAAGTGCTTTGTAAAATATTATGATTTAATTAATTGATGTAAAATAATTACTCCATGTGGCTGGCCTGTTATGCAGATTGTCCTGCTTTCTTGCTCCCTGTCTATATTGATTATTAAAACATTTCATTTGTGCTGAAATCACATCTCATAAATATCTCGTTATTTAAATGCATGCAATATTATGAGCTACAGTAACTGGTGTCTCAGAAAATTTATAGTTGAAAAGATGGGCAACATTTGAATTTTTATATTTTTCAGAACAACTGGATTGTTTATAATCTAACCGTGTCAGTATTTAATTCAGCAAGGAGACAATGTTGTAAGAGTATATTTAATAATCTGAGAACAGTTTTCGATGCATATATTAAATATGCCTATTTTGAAATGCATAAAATGGTCTATCTAAAGGTTTTTGAAATCTGTTATGTTTTAAAATGTTAGATTTTATCCACCTATTTAATAAAATATTTATTTAAATGAATAGCTTCCATTCACCCTGTTCCTGTGTCGCTTCAAACAAGGACACAAAAAACTGCCTTTAAACTGTTATCAGACTTCACTCTTATATATACAAACAGCAATAAGCATTGTGACCATATCAAGTAAATCAGTAGCTCTAAAAATAATAGAAGTAAATACAGCAATAGAAATAAGTAAGTATATATCTGAATTCCAAAATTAATGATGGTCTTGACAGTACTGATTTAAGTAGAACAGTGCATTATACACTTTTCTAATATACATAAGAAAACTTAAAGAAATCAGATGTGTATATAGTGCATTTCCTCCTAAGATAGGTAGTAAGTGAAAGAAAAAAAAAAGCTTTTATAGTGAGGAATATGTAGTCATCGTAAACATAAACAATAAAGAAATATTGTGGTATGGGAGCATATTGCTTTTAGTATTACTGTAGGTGTTTTGTAAAACTGGATGTTTCACATGTTTTAGAATTTTTTTTTCTTATTTTTCTTCAATTACATTTAGGCCACGTGAGCCTTCAGATTTTCTGAATGTTGTTTGGTTAAATGGTATGCTTTCTGTGGGCTCTTCATGCTCAGGTATTAGCCTAGGTCTTATGGTGTGCCCAATATCAATTTAATGACATTATAATGTGTACGCAAAGTTTCTTCTTGTAAGGTGAAATATAATATAATATAATATTCATTTCATGCTTCATGGCAGTTTCTGATTTTCTGTAACCTGCGGTGGAATATAGAACATTCTTAATGTGTGCTTCACAGAGATATACTGTTAATCCATTAAATAGATACAGTTTTCATAAAACCCCAAGCATATCCTAGTATATATTACTTCTGTTATTTGGCTGTACTAATAATTTCCATCTGCGGTGGGCTGGCGCCCTGCCTGGGGTTTGTTTCCTGCCTTGCACCCTGTGTTGGCTGGGATTGGCTCCAGAGGGTTGGATAATGGATGGATGGATGGAAGAATTTCCATGATAGCCGCTGGCAAATTTGTTTGTATTGTAGAGGAATGGGCATTTTAATTGAGGTTTTCTAACCATTGCTCTTGCTACTTCATAAAAGCCCATGTTTTATTATGAAGATTGCATTTATTTTGATAAGTCAATGGATTGAAATTCCAAATGTACGTAATTCTGTTCTCACACTGTAAGCTGTCTAACCTGTACCCCTGTCCAATTTGTAGTTCGTGTCCCCTTTGTATATTGATATTAAATGATTAGATGACATTCACTTGGACATAAAAAAGCAAACTATCTACACTTAGAAGAAAACATCAACTTTAACTGGAGTCCTTTAGACTTCATAATGCAAAGCTTTATTCTGTCAATTTGATAACAAATTGTTAATTTTAATTCCCAAGTTCATGTCACACCACACAGCTAACAGTTTATCAGATGACAAATGGCTAAAAGCACATAACATAACAAAAACTAACCGCTTTTTGAAGCAGCATCCACAGTTAGCGAGTGCAATAGAAAATCAATGTGCTAGTTGGAAAATGCAGTAATCGTTTATCATCTTTCATTACAATTGCCTGGTAGGTCGATAGCTCTCTGTCAATATCGGTGTGAGAACAGGGAGGGTTATGTACAGCCAACAAGGATCGGTGGAAATGGCTGCGGGTAAATGTTGCTATTTATATAAGCAGTTAATAAAAATAAAACTAGCTTTTTCTTTCTGAACAACCATGTTTTTGCTCAATTGGCTGCCTAATCAAAGGTGGTTGATTTTAATTCTGGGTTAGAATTAGTGGATAAAAATATAACCTTTCCATGTGCACTGTTCAGTTTTGTTTTTTCTAAAGGACACATTGATAAATTTAAGAAGACTCAAATGACACATTGCTGTATGATTACAGATGATTTCTTTTGTGGAAACATAACTTTGTCACCTGTCATTGAAACAAACCACTATCTTCTTCTTTCCCAAATCACTTTACTGTTATGTCAGTTGTTCTTCAATCATATTGTCATTTACATTTATTTTGTGAATGCTCAGAGGTATTGGTTCCCAAAATCACTGTCTGTTTTGAACCCATCACATCTGAGCAAATAATGAATGACAAAGAGTATTGCCTTTTTCTTTAGCAATATAATCTGATTTTGGAGTGCTTTATGCCAGAATAGATCTGTATACCGCATTTGCTCAAGGTGCGTACGGATGTGGCATGGCCTCATTGGGTTGTGTAAATGGTTTTTTTTTATTTTCTTAGTCCAGTGAAAATATCTGTAAAATATGAAGTGTATGTTTTTGTGTTCTAAAATTTGGATTGACTATGAAGATATTTAGAGTTGTATGCCAATAAGTGAGGTCAATGTTATGCATCATGTCAGCTTTATGAGAAAAATACAGTAAATTATTGCAATTTAATTGCAAAAATAACTAATAGGACATTCATACAAAGAATACAATTTAAAAATTGTATTTCTTTTATTAAGAAGCTATTTTATGTTAAAGAAAGAACATTATATGAAACATACATTCTTAGTGTAAAAGACAAATAAAGGGCAGTGTTCAATCAAAATCCTCTAGGTGTAGATTGTTACTGATAGATAGCTACTCTGACATCATTTTCTGATTTTAGTACCATCATCAGAGTGGGGTAGTGGGGAGGTTCCCCCACAGTGAATCGGGTGCAATCATCAAAACTGGTCACACAATCACTAGAGTGTCAGAGTGTTAGATGAATCAAGCATGATTGACACATCTTTTCCTCTTTGGTGAATCAAGCAGGATCCTCAGAGCGGGGTTTGAGAAGGTCATCCAGAATCAGCTACGATCTATCTGCGATGCTGCCACTGTGAATCAAACAGTTGGGCCACAAGTCACTCCTGATTCCCCTAACGTTGGACTGTGGCTAAACACTCCAAGACCCTCACAGTTCTATTATTTGACTTTTGTTTTCCTCCCGGTGATTCAAAAATTTTCTAGTCTAAGGTCAAAGAAGTCCCATTGGGAAATGCTGTGTAAAGAGTGTTCATCAAAGCTTTTGCAGTGAGGCAGGTAGCAAAGATAAGCATTGAAGACAAAAGAATAAAGATCACTCCAATTCTGAATCAATCCCTTGAGTTTACACTGCATCATGCCTTTACTGTGAAGTACATGACTACTTTTTTTTAAAAAGGCTATGCTATTTTTTAAGCTTCAAGTTTTAATAAAGTTGGTCAGACAGGCCAGTTATTTGTTTATCCTAGTGTTAAGTTTAGAGCTTTTTTATATGACTAATATAATGAAAATATTCTTCATATATGCAGTAACTAATATTGAAGGAAACAGTAGGTGTCCTATTTTTTGATGACCAGATGATAGATGATTTCACACAACTCTCTCCTTGGGGAACACGCATCCAGAGTTTTTTTAGGTATGCATGTCTTTTAAGAACATAAGTACTTTTCGTAATGCACTTCATTTATGTGTATTTTAATAAATTGTATTTAAACAAGGCATCTGTTTCATAAAGAAGAGCATTGCATAAGCATGTTAATTTAACTAACAAACGTATTTAGTGGCAAACAGACAGACAGTGTGATGAGTTTTGCACTTTAAAACTTTGGGAGTGGCTGCCAGTCTCCACTGAAGTCAGTCTCTTACTGCAGCTATGCAGATCATACAGCTGATTAAAAAAAGAAACAAGGATCAGTTTTGACATAAACAATGCCTCATCCGTCACTTCATGCTTACCTTATGCCAAACAAAGGCTGAATTTGTCTGGAAGAACCCAGTCTGACATGGTAAATGTAGGCTTTGCTTTGAATGGCTGTGTGCAATGGATGAATGTCTTCACTTTAATTATAAGACACGCATTGCTTCTCCTATATTTAAAAACTGCTCACCCCTCAGTGAAATTAGAGAATGGCTCATTAAAATTATTTCAGGACATAATACCTGCCATCCCCTTGAATAACCCAGTTGGCAATGTGAATGGTTTCCTGGCACAGTGTTGCACTGATTTATATTTGCTTGAAACATTTTTTCACTCCATTAAGTACAAGAATAGGCTGTTAGTATAAGAATGAAACAAATAGGATGCCAGTCCATAATTTAACATTACAGTATATTCAGATATGCTGTATGCAGAATTATGGGACAGACTGGTATTTATTAAATTAAAAAGATCACCTGGCATCCTTGATCTGAGTAGACTGGGTTTGAATGGATGGATGAAAGGATAAAGAGAATACACTGGGCAAACTCTTCATTTGTACAGATTTCCTGTTGGCTTCTCTCTACAGTCCAAAGACATACATAAGAGTGAGTGGCAAGTTGAAATGTGACCTGCAATGGAATACCATCTTGTCCAGTTTCCTGACTTGCACATATTCTTACCAGAATAAAATCTGACTGTGTCATTGAAATGGATAAAGTAAGTTCATAAACTCAATGAATTTTAAAGCAGTTAAAAAAAAGTAAAAATTTGACTGTTAAAATGAAAGCTTTATAAACTTGGATATCAGTTTCCTGTAGAAGTAGTGTAGAAAGCCCCAGATATGTTTAGAATGATTCACTTTGACTGTAGCTTTGTAAAATCAGTTGTCTGAGCAAAATGACCAGCAACATTGCATTAGACAGAACTTGCTTTTTTGGTGAAAATAAAAATAATATTGATTATTTTTCCAAGGAAAGTATTATGTTAACTGTCATATTCCGAACATGACCTCCTTTTAACTCTTATACATGCTGAAAATAATTTGCCGGGAAATAGAGGGGACTTGGGTGCAGGGTTGAAATCTGGTTTGTTAAGTTTGACTTGATTGTATGTAATGTTATTTTCTTCAAATAAAAGGAATAAATAAAAAAAGGAAATAGAGGTTAACAATTCGAAATACAGCAATACAAGTGTTCAAAAATACTGAAAAAATGTACATTAAAAGCCAACAGCCAAACATAATTAAAGTATGTTTAACAACGGTGAATAATAAAGGATTACACCTAAATCTGCCCAAACAGATTGAAGAAAGAACATTACAGGATCAGTCAGGTTTGCTGGAAATTTTAATATGACCTTTTTTAGTGCTAGGTGTCAATGCCAACATGTTATGCAATTTTCTCATTCTATTAGCACAAAATTAATTGTGCGACACATGAGAACAAGGCATTGCATTATACTGTGTGTCTTTTTCTTGACAGTAACAAGTTAATCTCACGCAATGTTTTCTACAAGCAGCACGCCTGCCGAAGGAATGACTAAACCACAGTCCTGCACTAGAGACTGTTGCAAGAAAAGTTTAGAAAGAAGTCTGTGAGACACTGATTGTGCCGCAGAGGTTATTGGCATATTACCTTTGGCCAGTTGCCTGCTGTCTGAAGGACTTTTTAATTATACCAAATTTCATAATTGCTATGATTATTAAAGAGTAGGAGAGTATAATAATTTAGTGTCTTCTAAAAATAAATATGATTTTTTTTACGTTAATTTTAATTTATCCCACATAATCTAAAATAATCATAATCTGCCATCAGATAGTTTGCTATTTTTTAAAACAATTAAATCTATACTAATAAAAGGCAAAGCCCTCACTGACTCACTCACTCACTCACTGACTCATCACTAATTTTCCAACTTCCCATGTAGGTAGAAGGCTGAAATTTGGCAGGCTCATTCCTTACAGCTTACTTACAAAAGTTAGGCAGGTTTCATTTCAAAATTCTACGCGTAACGGTCATAACTGGAACCTACTTATGTACATATATACGGCCATAGCCTGCAGCTCGGTCGCCATGTGAGGCGGAGTTGCGTCCCTCATCGTCACGCCTCCCATGTAATTGAGTGTCTGCCCATATAAGGCCATGTGTCAGCGGCAGTCCAATAGAAACACTCTGCCGCTAAATATTCGCGGGTGAAGGACTGTGCTTATGCAAACAAAGATGAGATGGTCAGGGTTGTGTTTGGCACAAACTCAGCAAAAGTGCGAGAGAAACTTTTAAGTGCCAGGTCTTAGCTAACATTAAATAAAGCCATGGACATCGCACGAGATAGCACAAGCACAGCTGAGAGCCTTCGATGCATGTACTCCGAGCGGCTCACGTTAACTGGCTGTAAACGCAGTGCGCAGGGAACAAGGAATAGCTCTAAAGAGCACTGAATAAAAAACGCATTACACAATTGAGAAGGCAGCAAAAGAATATGAAGTGAATGACTCATACAAGCATATTCATAAGTGCAGCTACTGAGGAAACAAAGCACGGTGTAAACCGTAAGTTTAAATTAAGTTTATAGACACGTTGCCGCTGGCGTTTGTCATGCCTACGACGAATATGATATGAGTTTAATGAGAAGACGCGGGGTATAAACGAGACTTTGGATCACTTTGTAACAGAGTTAAAATTGCTGTAACGGAGTTAAACTTGCTGGTGAAGGACTGTGCTTATGCAAACGAATAGGAAAGTAAGGTGTAAAGCTTAACTTTAAATTAAGTTCATAGACACGCTGCCGCTGGTGTTTGTCATGCCTAAGACGAATACGATATTCACGAGATACAAGTTTACTGAGAGGACGCAGGGTATAAACGAGACTTTTGATCACTTTGTAACTGAGTTAAAATTGCTGGTGAAGGACTGTGCTTATGCAATCCAAGATGAGATGGTCAGAGATAGAATAGAGTTTGGCACAAACTCAGCAAAAGTGCGAGAGAAACTTTTAAGTGCCGGGTCTGAGCTAACATTAAATAATTGCTGGTGAAGGACTGTGCTTATGGAAACGAATAGGAAAGCAAGGTGTAAAGCTTAACTTTAAATTAAGTTCATTGACACGCTACCGCTGGCGTTTGTCATGCCTAAGACGAATACGATATTCGCGAGATACAACTTTAATGAGAGGACGTGTTTGACACAAACTCAGCAAAAGTGCGAGGGAAACTTTTAAGTGCCGGGTCTGAGCTAACATTAAATAATTGCTGGTGAAGGGCTGTGCTTATGCAAACGAATAGAAAGCAAATGTTACATTATTTTTAAAATGTTTCCTTTTCTTTTTCATAACTTCTTTAACACACTTCTTCTCCACTGCGAAGCGCGGGTATTTTGCTAGTTTTACTATATAAACTTATACAGAGTAACCTTTAGATGGATTTGATTTAACATTAAAAACATGTCAATTTAATTTCTCACTGAAAAGTGTATTAAACACATAAAGACACAGACAACTGTTTGGTTTAACATACGCATTACAAAAAAAGAAAGGATAAAACTAGTCGCAGTTCTACTTCTCTGTGTCTGTGCATTCAGGATGGTGTTGAACAGTTCTATGTATATAAAGAATTTCAAGTGAAATTTACACATAACAACAACAAAAGTACAACGTTTACATAAATATAACAGATAGATACTGTAGTAGTTGTTTAAGTTCTTATTGGAGTCCATGTCTTTATTTCTGTCTATTTCAACTGATCAAGGTCAAGCGTAAGTGTAATCAATACTATTCCACAAGCATCTTGTCATTATGGACACTGCTATACTCTGCCACGAAATTTATCTAACTGAATGAGAGGAGACTTATTCTGTGTCCTGTATGGTACCAGTAGCTGGGAGCCCTTTTTCTCAATTTGGGATACAGAAGACACACAGAAGGTTACTTTGTATTCCAGTGTAGTACTGTATGTACACACAAATGGAAAGGATGCCTAATATATACTCATATAAATCCCCACTATGGTTCATACACAGAAACCCTGGGTATCATGCTGAATTGTACTAAATATTGAACCACCTAGCTATGAAAAGTATACTCTATTATATTGGCCTTCTCCCATCTTCTCCTCATCTACTGTATGAGACAGATGGACAAGACAAGCCAGTATAGCATTAACAATGCATCCTTTGCATGTACAAATGCATCACTCAACAACAACAACAACAATATTTATTTATATAGCACATTTTCATACAAAAAAATGTAGCTCAAAGTGCTTTACAAAATGAAGAAGACACAATAAAAAATAAACATAAGTCAACATTAATTAACATAGAATAAGTAAGGTCCGATGGCCAGGGTGGACAGAAAAAACAAAAAAAAAACTCCAGAGGCTGGAGAAAAAAAAAAAAAAAATCTGTAGGGATTCCAGACCAAGAGACCGCCCAGTCCCCTCTGGGCAATGGTCACTCAATGTGAAAGAAGTCATGCTCTGGAAAAAAAAAGTAGAAATGAAGTGGGTACATATTAGTGATGTAAACATATAGCACACAAAGGTAAGAAGCAAGAATGAGGCTGAGGAGTTGATCCAGAGCATTGTTATCACCCTCAAGGAAGGCTGCAGACTGCTAAACAGTGAAAGCTACTGCAAAAACTGATACAGATAACACAGCTTTGAGCATCATGTTGTTCAAAAGGTTTTACATCTAAGAAGCAAAATACTTCAAAACCAGGTCCAATTAAAAATGCAATTCTTTCTCTCCAAGTCCTAGAACTGTCAGCCCCTATTATGTTCAGTAGACCAAGCAAGCGCTGGCTTAGTCGATGTGGTATATTACGCAACATGCCCCTTGTGTGAGTGTGCATGTAAGTGCGCACATTTGGTGGTAGGCTACACTCCCGCCTAAAGACTTGTGCCCCAAATTATTAAAGTACACTTATATAATCGGCTTCATCTGTTGTATGTCCTACTGAGGCCTTGCCCCACTTATCACAGTGGGACCAGTTTTCTTCTGGGTCATAAAATTTTTATATGCATTGCATAAGTGAGCACATATGTATTATATTCAGAAAGTTTTCTTTCTTTAGTTATGCATTATTTTTGAGAAAGCCATAGGTCTTGCCTATTAATGATTACCTTATTTAGTGTACTGTACAAATCATCAGAATTGCCACACTATCTTTGAATCATTTCAATGTAGGCTTTATTTACCTGATTCTGACACTATTATTATCTGTGTCAGTTTAATCACAAGAGAACTTTAAGACATACAATGCAATCAGCCTCGAAGAGGTGGACAGTTACTCTATACAAGATTGTTTCTCACATCATATTTAGTTTATTTTTGTAAAAAAATAAAATAAAATTCTTGGGTAGAATCTTGCCTGTAGAAGAGTCAATTACACAACAAAGCAAGAGCTCATCAGAATTGTTTCTGTACCTAACTGTTATATTCACAGAATGACAGGATGACAGATTTATGAGAGGCAGTTCCACTGGGCTGTAGCATATTTATTCAGAAGATGACAATGTCCATTTCTTAATGTTGAAGTAAACTGCTGTATCTTGAACAGCTGACAGAAACCAAGCTTGAGTAGCCATCCTGCCATTGAAATTATATTCATTCCAAATATCATGAGAAAATTTTGCAAGAGTGCTTTCCATAATGTAACTCTTGCTAAATTTGATTCATGGCTTCTGGCTTGGGTTTTTGCTTTTGTTCTTCAGCTTATTGAATCTCCATTTTATTGATCTGAGCTACAGTCAACTCTAAACTATAAACTGAATTCTCCTCCCATTTCACCTGCAAAGGTTTGTATGTGCCTTTCTGCTGCTTAATATACAACTCCTGCCTGAATGGACAATTTTACAATCCAATACAAACATAACACAAAGAAATTAATGAGTAGAAGAGTCGAAGCAATCATCAACCTGGTTTATAATAGGCATATACAGTAGATATAGTTGGTCATATGAAAATAAAATTTTACAGCATGGTTCAATATGTGGATGTGATTAATGCTGTACGAAATAATTATTGCAATTTAAATTGATACACTTCCCCAAGACTTTATATTTCTTAATGTTATGATTGACATGTGTTACAAATTTCTCCTTACTTTTATTTTGCTTCCTTTATATTCTTTCCTGTTTTTTTTTTTTTTTGTAATCGTTTCTTTCCTGTTTAGTTTTATTTAAATAATTCATTCTTTTCACTTGATTTTTTAATGTTTTTTTTTTCTTGCTAGAGATCTTATTTCAGAAGTCATGCATTACAACGTTATTAGTGTGACACTTTAAATACCGGCACGACTGATCAGTCTGCATACGAGTTTGTGGATAAACTAAACAAAAAACCTTTCATGCATGTGTGTGCGAGTAGTAGTGTTATTTAGATTTCCCAGTCCCTGACTTTTGACTTTTTCTCTTATTTCCAGTCTTGGTTTACAATTATGATTGGATGAAAGATAGGCTTGACTCTTAGTTTCAACTTTCTGGCTTGGTTAACGTTTCCTCTCCTGGTCATTTCTATTCAGATGTGGTAGCACGACACTTAAAGGTTTATACATTAAATGGCAAAGGTACAAAGTAATTACAATTGTTTTAAAACTTAAAGGTCTGTACAATGTACTAAATGTAAGTGTGTCACCATGTGATGTAAGTAAATGCATTTTAAAAGCAATAGGTCATAAAAAATAAATCTTTAATTTGATGAATCCTATGTGGAATTTTACATATGTTTGTGAGGGCTTTCTCCCACCTCTAAACGATGTGCTGTCAGTTAAAATGATACTTTATATTTCCCTACTGAGACATGCTGATTGTGTTTTGTAGCTGACTGCTGACCCAAATAAGGTTGTAATCTACCATTGTCTGGGTAGGCTTTGGCTACTCACGACCTCCATTAGGATAATTGTGTGGCCATATAGTGCAGAGTTTAGACCTAATGTACCTACCTAAAATAGCTGAAAACAATGTGCTTAAGACATAGTAAGAATGTCAGTGAACTACACAACATAAGCTATAAATTTAAAAAATTAGGTTGGGCCTTACAACTCCTATGATTTGAGGTCTGGTGATGATTCATAGGTACTTATTAAACTGTCCTAACAAGTATTTTTTTCTTTTTATGACATACATACTTCAGTAAACCGTCTACTACGGTATACCACCACCCATGCTCATATTATTATAGTGGTGCATTAAGTACATGGGATGCAAATTTCTCTTTCTATCTTTGTGTTGTAAATGGTGAATGATTAAAGATGTACATATGAAGTGGCTACACAAGTTATAATTTGTGCAGTTCTTTAATCATAGCATACATATGTAATTTACCAAGAGCATTTTCTTGTGGTTTGTATTTAATTACATTTCAATAAATTAAGCACATCACATCCATCTGAGTAACATAACTGAAGACAAATTGACAATGTCAAAACTTCTCTTAGGAGGAAAATAGAGTAAAAACCACCTGGGTGGTGAGAGTTTGCACTGCATTTATTTTTGTGCATACATTCATTTATAAAGTACCATGTAAAGAGGGCCACGAAATTGGCTGTTTTTGCCTTTGTGTAGCAGAAATTGTCTGCTTATGTGGAAATCTATACATGATTCTAAAGCAAATGAAACGAGTTGAGATAATAGAGACGTAATTTCTTCTTTGGGCTTTAATCTTTACTGATTTTCTTTCTGTAAACTATAATACTTTTATTATTCCTTAGGGAGAGGGTGAGATAATAAGGATATGAGTGCTTTAAATGAGAATGGCCTCAGGTAGTGATAGATTTGTAGTTACCTAGTCTCAAATGAGAATACATATCCAACGACAACCCATGTGTAGTGAATTGGGGTGAAGTTCTACACTCACAGGACGTCTTTGAAAACACCCACCCACAATTCCTCCAGTCCATGCATTTTAAACCATCGCCAGGGTATCTGGGAGAAAGCAAGGGATACTGAACTAAAGACTTGAAGCTGAGAAAAAATAAAAAGCAAAAATGGATGTTTTCCATTTAGGATTTTAGTAGCATAAGGTAACGGACACTTAATAATTCATTTGTACATTGTTAAGAGCACTACAACAGTGGAGACAGACAGACACACACATGTAGACCAGTTCAGCTACTGAGCTCCACATGTTTGAGAAGTGCTTCTTTCTGCTGTGATATCTTTCTGTCATTTTAACTATTGTATCACTATTTGACATAGCAACATCAAATAAAGTTTAGATAAGCATTGTGGTCAAGGTAAATACTAAGTCAGTGGTTCTCAATCTGTGGGGCGGGCCCCCCTAGGGGGGCGCAAAGATGTGAATAAAAGAAAACAAGAATTGAAAATATGAAAAATACTTCTATTGAAACCAAAACAAATTAACTTAAACTACATTCTGATACTAGAAAAATAAATATAGAGTTAGATAAATGTCAAATAAAGTTAAGTAGGTATAATAAAATATGCATCTATGATATATCATTAATTAAAAAAGAACAAATTGGTATTAGTGGGCTCCTTTAAAAAAAACGTTAGGGGGGCGCGATTAAAACTGTTATGAAAACTTGGGTTGCAAATACTTATAAGGTTGAGAAACGCTCTACTAAGTGTTAAAACACAACAGCTATTTTGTCTTGGCATATTTACATTTCCATTTAGACTGTAATGTTAAATTTCTTGGGCTGTTCATTTAGACATGCAGTCAAAAGGTGGATGCTGTGCATCTCTGAGATGACCTAGAGATAGTGTGAGAGAAGCTGCAAAAACTGTTTTGAGGAGGAGATGTGAATGAAGATAAGGTGCCAGGGATAGCAAGGGAGGTAAAATTTTAGAGGACATTGTGGGCCAAGGTTGAAACAACTTTAGAAAAGGGGACAGTTAGAGCATTTCCTCTTTTGTATCATGGAATACACTTATGCAAATATAAGAAGTGCATCTACTGGTGTCATGAGGCAGTTTTGTTGATTTGGGTGTTTAGTGTCCAGAAATCTGCATCTCCTTCTTTTTCAGATCTCTTAACAGCAGTCCTTGTGGCATAGTATAACACACTGTTTACTTCAAATGCAAATTTTGCAGTTCAAATTTTCATGAATGTACTGTAGCTGCCAATTTTTTCAAACTTTCGACTCCTACGCTATTGTTTTAACACTGCACAAAAGAGAGCACACACAGCACGCTCGACAACATAATAATAATAATTCTTTGCATTTATATAGCACTTTTCTCACTACTCAAAGCGCTCAGAAATTGCAGGTTAAGGGCCTTGCTCAAGGGCCCAACAGAGCAGAGTCCTTTTTGGCATTTACGGGATTTGAACAAGCAACCTTCCGATTGCCAGTGCAGATCCCTAGCCTCAGAGCCACCACTCCGCCAATATCATTCATATTTATCATTCATTCATTGATGCCCTCAAATGCCAATGTAGCATCTAATGCTATAGAAAGGGTTTTCCCATTCAACAGCTCTCTGATTGTTTCCACCCACTTTTAACAAAAAAATTACTCATTGTTGTAATATATACGTCTGACTTTATCAAGACTAATAGTCAGCAGGGTTGAAATAATTTTTTGGTATATTGTCAAATGAAGAAATTGACTATCTGTGTTTTTGTTGTCAAATTTTTCATATACATTTATCTTAAAGTGCTAAAAACCTCCAAAGAGTTAATGACTAAAGTCCTACTTCCCTACTCCTGCTTTGCTACCTGATCCTGTACAAAAATCCTGTACAAAATGTGTCTGACTTTCTTGGGTAAACACCTCAGCAGTGACATTTATGTCTCTGGTGACTCTTCCTATGAAGTCAGTAGATGGATTGGGAAAGCATGGGCTGGTCATGAGGTTGCTGGAAAAGGGTGTGTGGGGCTCCCGATATCTTTGCAGTCCTGGTGCTTCCTGTTTTGCTATATGGTTGCGAGACATGGACACTATCCATTGACCTGAAATGAAGATTGGACTCCCTCGTTACTGTGTCTCTTCGGAGAATCCTTGGGTACCGCTGGTTTGACTTTGTGTTGAATGAATAGTTGCTCATGGAATCCTAAATGAAGCACATTACCTGTATTGTGAGGGAGTGTCCGTTACGGTACTATGACCATGTGGCATGATTCCCCGAGGATGATCCGGCTCACAGGATCCTCACTGTTGAGACCCAAGCTGCAGGAGCAGGCCAAGGGGATGCCCACATAACACCTGTGGTGGCAAATAGATGGTCATCTCTGGGAGGTGGGACTGGAGCATGTAACTGCCTGGGGGGTTGCCAAGGAGGATCCTGAGCTGTTTTGTCGTTTGGTGAATGCATGTTCCCCAACCTGACTGTCTGTTGTCAACTTATGTTATATACCTTACATTTTAGAAACAGAGGTTTTGGGTTACAGCATATCCTATTTGTTAAAGAATGAGGAGCAACCATTTGAGCACATAGTGTCAGGGGAAGAAAAACAGCTAAAGTGCTATATTTGCTTGTGGGTATTAGCATCTGTTAAAAATGAACATGAACTCAGATATGCTTTACTGATGGCAGCATAAATAAAGGTTTAAAGTTGAGTGACAACCTTTCTGTCACTATACTGCATCTCTTTTGACAGCTAATGTGAGTCTTTTATAATAATGAAAGAATACCTACTTCAATTACAAGAAGGCTGTTCTACAAAAGGGTGGTTTAAAAATAACAAAACATATTAATAATCTATTTATGCAGCAGCTTATCAATATATCAAACCATTTATAACCATCCATTAATCTTTTGTCTGAGCCAGCACAATCCAGTCTAAGATCGTTTGGGGTTTATTCAGTAGGATCACTAAAATATTGTTACAGTATGAGATATAAGCTTAATGGAAATCATTTCTGTTGTAATTTGATGGATTAACATTGAGTTACAGTCAGGTAAGCTAGAAGCAAACCAGTTCCTCTCAGTGCAGGCACATATCCACTCTATGTCTCATTAACCTAAGCTGCACATCTTAGGAATCTGAAGAACTTTGAGTAGAATCCCTAAAGGAACAAGAGAATGTACACACTCCACACAAGCATTTCATTAAGCCAGGAATCTGAACTCAGAACGACGGGGCTGTGAAACAGCAGGGATAAGTGTTGTGACACTCTAGGAAAAAGAAAACCTTAACGTCAAATCAAACATTTGCTCAAATTCTACAATTCAGACACAGATTTCATTTTACTGTGTCTTCGTTGCTGCTTTACGGTAAGCATTTCTCTCTCTATGTTGGCCTTTATGCAACAAATTGCTGGTATAAAATGGAGGGTTCATGACTCATGCTCTACCAAATACACAACAATACATTGGCAGGCTCTTCTTTTCTGAATCTTTAGTGGCAGAATCCATACAAATATGTATGGCAATTGAAATGCCCTAAAGCTGTGTTCTAACTAAATACTCAGGTGAACATTTGCTTTGCTTTTTTTTACGCCCATTCTCTGGAACTCCAGTGGGTGTGGTGCTGCAGTCTTACAGACCCAGTACCTGTAGGTTACATCCAGACTTGCACAGAGTCTTTTCCAGGCTCTCTGTTTTTCCACTCAATCCCACAGAAATGCACCTTAGGTTAATTGGAGACCCTAGGGTAAATGACTTGGTATGAGTGAGTGTATGGGTGCATGTGGATTGCTTGCACAACCAGGGAGTTTCTTGCCTCCAGTGCTGTTGTGATTTGTTTTGGGTCAAGGAAACTGCAAAAATTAGATCAACTGGATTCAATAAAGTGAATGATTGATTCAATTCCAATGTAAAAAATTCCTCTTCCATTTCTGTTGTAAAACAAGATAATAAGTTTATAATTTTGTTGTTATTGTATGTAACAGTAAATATCACAATAACATAAGTAGGCAGCATGTAAAAAAACTCACATTGTTCCATTCCATTCGAACTAATGTGGTGCTGAGGTGTCACTTGTCGCACAGCTACTCTCGGGTCCTAATTTGTGATCTTGAGTTGGTTCGTCTTGTGGTGGGTGCGGCAACGTGCTGTATCAGTGCATGCTCCTAACCTCTCCTCCTCCTCATGGTGGCATATATGTCACTGCTACTGTTTCATAGCCGCAAGAACCAGGATTTAATTTATAGCTGACTACATCTGCAAACTCTGTAACTATTACTTGAGTTTAATCCCCAGGATGTTCATATCAGATTAGCTGGGGACACTGCATTGGTCTAGTGTATGAGAGTACAGTATATGTAAAAGTGCTTTGCGATGATCTTGTGTCCCATTCTAGGTAAGGCCCAATGTTTCTGGGACAGACCATGTATCCCTACCACCATGTAAATGGACCTGTGGGGTCATAAAACAAATGTAATAAACTTAAATAGTAATGAAGTGTTGTCCATTTATAAACTCTGTGGTTTTATTTGTGTGTGTTTGTGACATGAAAATTGATTGCTTAAATTACTTTGAGGAATACTGTATATATATTTTGATATTATTTTGATATTATTCTGAAATTCTAAATAATTGATTAAATAAAGTTAAATTATTTTCTAATTTCGGTTCTGACAAGACAACATCTGCAGTGTTGTGTACAATTCTGGTTACCAGTCTTTAAAAACGTTGTGCAGAGAAGAGCAACCAGGTGCATCTCAGGACATAAGGACATGTTATTCTCTGGCAGAATCAGAGAATTCAGCTTGTTTACTCTTGAGCAGAGAAGAATACGTGGTGACCTAATCCAAGTTTTCAAAATTCTCAAAGACATTGATAAAGTAGATCCAAAAGAATAATTTCAACTTAATGGTGAATCACATAATGGAAGACACCAGTGGAAATTAAGGGGCATTGCATTGAGGACTGAAGCCAGGAAGCACTTCTTTATGCAAAGAGTTGTGGGTATCAAAATATCAAGTCATGTAGTTGAACGAGAAACCTTAAGAACTTTTAAGAAGTACCTGGATGAGATATTGGGACAGCTTAGCTGTTAGCTAAAAAAACAACCTTGACAGACTGAATGGTCTCCTCTCATTTGTCAAAATTCTAATATTCACTATGATTTTTAAACTACAGTTAGAAACAATGGCATTGGAGTTGCTTTTTACATTTCACATACTATACACAGAATATTTACATGCAGCACTACATCGAAGGAGACAGCTCAAAATGTAAATATCCCAAAGCAGAAAATTTGATGAGATGTGACACCTAGTAGAAACAGAATTTAGCAAAGCATTCTGTCACCTATGTAATGTATTACATTTTTTCTTAATCTGATCTGAAATTCTTCAATATGAGATTATAGAATAATGTAAATGAGGTTTATGAAACTTAAGTTTTTTTTTCCAACACACATAAATTCACATCCTATAAACTAACTGCTTTGATGTATTTTCCTGTACTATAGAAATACAATTAATATTTATTTTGGATAAGTACTGCTGACATGTCGATGCACTACAATTATAGGACACCAGGGAATTTGAATAGCAGTGGGACAGTTCTTAAGTTTCAGGCTATTAAATCAGCTAGTGAGGTACACTTAGAGACTTGTGTGGGCTTCAGAAGAAATACTAAAAAAAATACAGTGACAGTGTCAGCTAACAAGTTTAATGGAGAGGAGTTGCAATGTAAATTGTTGGATTAACAATGAACTACAGTTAAGTAAACTGTAAAATGCATGCTTTGTAATTAAAGAAGGCAACTAAACTACTATCTCCAACTCCAACTTCAACATACGTTTCTTAGCCCGTACACGAAATGAAAGATATGCAATACAAAAATCCAGTTGCAATTGTTTGAAGGAGCCACGTGTAAAAAAATACCCGTTTTTCCTTGCCATCATCCTTCAGTTCTTGGACAGCTTCATTTGTAGTGAGTGCAACACATGTTGACAAGATCTGTGTGAAACATTCGCTTGTTGTGCCAATTTACGTGTTGATTTCCTAGGGCTTCTGGCCATCCATTCCTGAATATCTGCTATGACCGCAGGTGTACGAACGGACGCGGCCTTACTCTTTTTGCAGTTTGCAACTGACCCAGTCTTATGGCACTTCTTCACCAACTCGTGAATACTGCTCTTTGCTGGTAGGTTTATGCCAGGAAACGTCTGTGTAAAAATGTCCTGCGTTTCCTTAAAAGAACTGGTAGACACTTACGCCTCCACTGTTCCAGTCCTCTCTTGCAGAGAATACATCTTCCAGATCTGTTTCATGCACATCTGTACCCACTGGCTCACAGCTTCCTTACTAATGCACAGCTGGTCCTGCTGAACCCGTCGCGAAAACAAGGTTCCGCGATTGCTACAGCACCCGCCTGTATAATACCTCGAGCCAGCCGGTCAGAGACGGTTCGGTTTTTCTTGTGCCATATTACCAGTCAACATGCCTCAGTTTATCTGATCATTATAATTTGGGTGGCATGGTAGTGCAGTGGGTCACAGATTCAGCCTCCTGGGTTCAAATTCCACATCTTATCATAACTCCTATGGAGTTAGTATGATCTTCCTGTGTCTGTGCGAATTTTCCTCTACATACACAACTTCTTCCCACTCACACCCTCACCAACATGCAGGTTATGGTGATTTCATATCAGCCATGTACCAGTTTGTGTGTGTGTGTGTGTGTGTGTGTGATTGAGTCCAGCAATCTTTCCTTCCTTGTCCCCACTGACGTCAGTTTAGCCTTTAGCTCCTGTGACCCTAAAGTGGGCTTGAGAAAGTTGTTATATGGGTAATTCAACACATGCCTTAGTTAAAGTCAAGATTTAGTCCCACTTATAAAGAAATTAGTATGAAAACCTGTTGCCGGCCTGTTTGAGAAATCTTTGAACTAGTTAACTTCATCACATCATCTCCAGATGGCTTTTGCCTAATAAAAAAATGAAAAAAACAAGTAGATTTACAGTTTACTCAAGCACTGCATTAACCATGTTAAATGGAATACTGTGCATTCTAAAGTGAATTATTTCTCTTTAACAAAAGTATTGTTTTGGCAAACACAATAAAAACACAAATAGGAGCCAGATTGTCTGCATAACCCTCATGTGTTTGTTATCTTTCTTTTGTAGTTACTGCACGTACTTATTTTGCAAGAGTTCAATTGACATGGCTTTGTAACTGTAATGTTCATTTTTCTTTTAGGAGTACTGTTTTGAATAGTATAGCTTAAGCATATGAAAATGATTTCCTTTTCTTGCTCACTGGGAACATGAAGAAATCTTTCTAAGAATCAGAGAGTAGTTTAAAAAATCTTACAATGTGTCTTTTTTATGTATGCAGAGAAATATTATATTTGAAATTATTATAAAAATAGGAAATTATTATTTTAAAAATTGCAACTATTTTTATTTATCAAATGTGCTGCCTTTTCATTAATATTTAAGGTTAGGTTCATATTTTAATGAATATGGGTTTGTGAATTCTGAGATTTTTTTCATTGCTTCATTTGTGAAGCTATTTTCTTGTTGTTTATAATTTAATACTGTTATTATTAGTTGTGTTTTGTTTGTTTTTTTTTTTTTTTTTGCTTTTTTTAAAGTCATCACCATTTTGTGACTATTTCTCTATGGCCACAGCCATGTTGATTATGGTGGCTATGCCCATTTCCATTCACATGACATGAAGGTCACATGTGACAACAGGTTCTGCATGTGAAAAATGGCTGCATGCTGTACTGAGCATTCAAGCTTTGGGATAATTCAAAAGAATTTTAATGTTTGTGCTTTTTGGTTACGGAATTCCTTATTGTTTGTCAGGCTTTTGACTTTATTGCTCTGTCCTTTTTCAACAAAAGATTTTTGCTAGACTACATTTAGGATTTAATGTTTGTTAGTATGCCCTTTTTGAAGATGATGTTTGCCTGTCCTTGTTACTTTGATTCTGCCTACTCTGTCTTGTCTTATTTCATCATCTGGTCTTGCTCTGTCCATTCTAATTGAGCATACATTATTCACTTCAAAGTGTACATAGCAGCACTTTTGTAAATTTCTCGGTTTATACCTGTCAGATAATGGAAATTAATTGTTGATGCACCAAATAAAGCATCTTTGTCTTATTTGCAATGATCAATACATTGGTGAATACTTTTTGTCTGTTGGTCCTCACACTTAGTCTCTCCTTATACAGCACTAACATATAGTCTTTAGATGTTTGATGGCACTGATTCATAAAATCATCATCTCATATAGAAATGAATTCTAAAACTATTTCAGTTTGTTTTCTTGAAAATGTATTTTATGTTTTATATATAAGCTCACTTTAATATTTGACACATTAACGTAATAAACATAATAAAGATAGATAGATAGATAGATAGATAGATAGATAGATAGATAGATAGATAGATA
>JANRMT010062790.1:68486478-68528254 GCA_026402145.1 Polypterus bichir lapradei | reverse complement strand
ATATGAATCTTAAGCAGCTGGAGAGGTTATCTAAGTGCAAGGAATAAAAATAAATTGATGTCATATAGTTGGAAAAAAAAAATAACAGGAACACTTTAGAATTAGTTGCTTTAAAGCAGTACATCTCAAACTCAGTCCTGGGGACCCCCAGTGGCTGCAAGATTTTGTTCCAACCAGTTTCATAATAAGTCTGTCATTTATTTTCCAATTCATCCAATTTATTTACTGCTGTTCTTTTTCCCTCTTATTTTACATTCAAAAAAGACTAGCAGTTTGATTTTACATTTATATGAAAATATTAATATTTTTGCTTTAAATGCTTAACTCTCTTTTGCTGTTTTTCTAATATTTTTGCTTTTTTCTATGTCATTTCCTCTCTTATATGTATGCTACTGATGATAATTAACAATGAGAAGAGCTGATGCTCAGGAAAATGACACCGAGTTGCTGAAAGGCTGCAGCTACTTCAGTGTTAAACCTACTAATGAGCCTATTAGGAAAGTATGGATTAAATAATCAGGAAACCTGGATAAGCAGAATAAAAATCATGATGATAATTACAATATTAAAAAAAAGTTAAAATAGTAACACCCAATTACTTCCATTTGATATACATAAATGCTTAGTATGCTCTAATAAAACATTTACGAAACGTAACTTTTCATTTCAACATTGACCCCAAAACTGAGAAATAACAGCTTGCTTAATTAATCTGGAAGTCAAATTAAAAAGGGCTGAGCTTTAGAAATACTGTTTTAAAGGCTTGTTATACTATAAGGTGAATGCGTCACCAAAGGGAGGTTTAAACTTGAGAAATGTATTAAAGAAATAATGCATTTTCAAAAAAAAAATGACAATGTAAAATTGACAAGTTAAAAATGTTCAAATAAAAGCTAAGAAATGCAGAAACTAAAAATCCAAAAAGGAAGCAACCAATAGATTTCAAACGGACTGATCAGAAGATTACAAACAAAGTGTAACACAAGAACAGAAGACAGCAAAACAACAAACAAGCATAATGCCGTTGTACTAGAGCAGTAGCAAAAGGTGGTTCATATAATCCTGAGGCACTGCCGTGACAACCTAATGGCAACAATTGAGGACAATTAAATAAGCAAGAGTTTTACTCCATAATTTAAGAAAAAAAATAATATCAATTAACTACATTCAAAAGAATTTTAAAAAATTACAAAAGGAACTGGAAGTGGACTCTGCACTGTCAACTTCCTGACAGTGTTCAGAAGCCATTAAGAAGGCTATATAGCATGATGTGTGGAGTACGTCTAAGGAGGTTATGCTCAACCTTTATAGCGCACTGGTGTGGCCTCATCTGGAGTACTGTGTGCAGTTTTGGTCTTCAGGCTACAAAAATGACATAGCAGCACAAGAAAAGGTTCAGAGAAGAGTGACAGGAGATGAATTATGAAGATAGATTAAAAGAGCTGAGCCTTTTTGGTTTAAGCAAAAGAAGAATAAGAAGTGACATGATTGATGTGTTTAAAAATATGAAGGGAATTAGTACAGTGGATCGAGACTGTTATTTTAAAATTAGTTCATCAAGAACACTGAGACACAATTAGTAAACTTAATGCTAAATTTGACACAAACATTAGGATGTTTTTCTTCATGCAGAGAATCATAGACCCATGGAATAAATTACCAAGTAGTGTAGTAGACAGTAGGACTTTAGGGACTTTTGAAACTAGATGATGTTATTATAGAAGAATTAAGTGGACAGGACTGTTGAGCTTTGTTAGCCTGAATGACCTGTTCTCATTTAGAGTGTTCTAATGTTGGTAATTTCTACGTCAAGACAAGGCAATGTAAATGAAAGATGGATTAAGGATAAGAAAAACGAACAGCTAAAATACATGGTCAGAAATGTGCATGGTCAAAAATGAATGTAAAAAATTAAACCATCCACCAAACCTGAATGGTCGAAGAGTCGAAGTCATAGTTGAAGAGAAGCTAGAAACTAAAACTAAAAAAATCAGCAAGACTCATAATACTTTTATTTTCAAGAAGTATTTCCACAAACATATGTTGACAAGACTAAGTGCTGGGTTATATAATGTTGCTCTCTATGTAAATTGCTTTCCAAATAAGATGTTAATAAAAAATAAAGTGAGCGATAGAAGAATTATCACCAGCCACTATTTTAAGATATCATTAGCCCTTAGTAAGATCAAACAAAGCTTTTATTAAGGTCTTCTAAACTTGGTAGTAAGTGAGTAGAATATATGCCCTATAAATAACATTATCCCATGGAAGTTTTATTTATATGAATTTTGCTAGGTGGTGGCTAAATATTGTGTGGACTGTTCAGCTACAATAACTGAGGGTGTACTCACACTAGGAATGTTTGTTCCATACCATGCCCAAGTGTGATTGTCCCCCCTCCCTACTTCCCTGCTGGCCTGAACTCACACTGCGCTTAATATTCTGGGTCCAGGCACACTTTCGTCATGACCATGCGACTTCGTGTAAAGCCAAAACCAGATCCGAACATATTGTGACAGCATGCATGTCAAAATGATTTTACTTATTTTCTGATTGTTTTGGAGTCATGTAGGGCAGGATCATGCTCTGCCCTCTTACAGATTTATGGAGTGTGCAGCGGAGTGTTTTGCTCTTAACCATGCTGTTGTTAAAGGAAATATTAGTAGCTTCTTCTTGCTTTTAACTCAAAAGATATTGAATGAAATGAGAATTGCACTATCTGACTAATCGCATCATTGACGTCATGTCTGTTTTCTGTACTCTGGCATGTTTAGCGATCACACTGTTTCTAAATGCTATTGAACCTTGCTCGAGTCCACCTCTTCCAAGTGGGCCTGGGCACGGTAAGGTTGTCCAAGCACAGAGTGATCACACTAGTCAAATGAACTAGACTTTGGGGGAGTAAATGCGGACAAACATGACCGGCCACGGAACGAATTGCAAGTGTTAATATCCCCTTAAAATATATGCATGTTGTATTTCAGATTCCCAAAAAATTATATCTATGGCGAGACTAGGCTTTCATAACATAACAGATGTTAGATAAAACCTACAACTAGAAATAAACAAAATCCTTACTCTTGTATTGAATCATTTTATTGTGTGTCACAAGGATGTGATATATTATTTTGTAACTCTTTATATGTTTGCATGTACTGTATAAAACAATCCTGTTTTGGTCTGTGGAGTAGCATTCTTAATTTCTGATGACAAACCCCATTTTTGGTCTCTCTTTGGTAGGCATGTCAGTATCATACATACATAATCAACTGTTATCTGTAAAAAAATTCAGACAAACACTATCTCTATAGCATGAAAATCTAACAAGTGGCCACAGCACAGTCAAATTTGATACATCGGTACTGATCAGTTGCTCTTCTAGCACATAATGCTGCCTTGAAGCAAATTTGGATTGTCAAACCGAGACCATAAATCACACAGAAAGCGTGACTGAAAATTGCCATTGCTTTAATTACAAGGTGCGAACTTGGTGTGAATGTTCCGATGAGTTGCACATCCTAAATAAAGTTATTTTTGTTAAACAGTTTTACCACAAAGCATGGACGAGTCAAGACGTACAAAAGTACTTTTTGTTACCAGTCTAAACTGACTATAAATAAATTATATAATAAAATATACAAGCCAAATCTTGCGTCTGTGCACTTGGTTTCTCAAGCTGTCGGAAATGCCCAGAGGCTACAGTTTCTCATTTTTGGGAAGGCATCTACCTATCATGCTGCTCTACGGTTTGATTGCCTCATGGTCTGTTTGCAGCCTTGGCGTCTTTTATATGAAAATAACATGGGTCATGGAATAAACACACCCATCATCTTTGCATGTGGGCTAATGGCACAAATTTGACAAAAGTAGGTTTCAAAGATAGATGACTGAGGTTAATTCAGGGAGAGAAAAAAAAAGTTTTAAAAAAATGTTGAATTGCCTCGAGTGTAGAAGCCATTCGGCAAATTGCAACTTGTTTGTAAATGGTTTATAGCATTCCTAAAATGTATTTCTGTTAATTAAAAATTGCATGACTTCATGGATATATAAATGGATTTAAATCAAATACAGTGTAGAATTGAGAATTAAGTTACAAATGCCCCACAACACATTTACGTAAAAGGAAATGAATGATATGCAATTTGGCTTTCCTGAACATTGCACATTTTCTCTGTTGCAGTAAATTTGAACTACAATCACAAAATAAAACTTGTTTAAAGCTACAACAGTAATTTGCCGTCTCAGATCAAATGCAGAAGTCAAACTGTAGAAGTTTTAACCCCAGAGAATTGTAAGGGGAAATGCAGTGGGTGGTGTATCTTGCATGGGACACATTGAGGTACTGGAATGCCCATGTAATAAGAAAATGTCTGAGACCATTAAACTTCATTAAGTTACTCCCCCAGCCCACTAGTGGGTAGCAGCTTTACTGCCTCCAGGTACTTGCAGAGCCCACAGTTGAATCATGTACTCCACACAAAAAACACACGGCTAGCCTCAACCTTAAGTACCTCGCATCCCAATATTGTTTTTATTTACTTATTCTGCTAACACCTTTATCCAAAGTGACTTACAGCATTTAAGATAAGATAGATTGCATTTCTTTTGTTTTTCCAACTGGAGCCCAGGCAGGTGATGTGACATGGTCATGCTCACACAGGTGTCAGTAGTGGGATTTGAAGCCACAGCCTCAGTTTGTGAAGTCCAAAGTCTTAACCACTATGCCACACTGCAGAGAGATGACATATAAATGCCTCTGTAACCTCAGTTACAGAGCTTAAAACTGGGTGTTGAGTGGAAGTAAGAACTGACAAGGATGAAGAGGAGCCAGAGGAAAAAAAGGCTGGGGACTGGAGGTAGGAAAAAGAATATCATTTGGGGGCAGGTAAAGCCTGAGGACAAATGTAAGAAAATACACTGTGTGTGAGTTTTGTTTTGTATTTTCCAGGCTCCCATCTTTCCATTTTACTATACCAGGTTTCCCTAATCAATCTCTTATATCTTATAACTCTCATTTTACTTGAGCAAGGGGAGTTGTTAAAGAGCAGCTGTTATAGATCACAAAGCTAAGATATACAAAGAACGGTATAATTTAATGGAAGTTGTAACAAGATAGCCATTATGTACATATACCATAAATAGGAAAGATACATTTTTAACTTAGTTATTTTTAAGTATAGTATCATAATGTAAAGGTACTGTGAGTCTCACAGGTGGTCGTAATGCTTAGCATCCTCTGGTGGAGATTAGCCACAGTGAGAACATGAAGTAACCGACTGGCAGCACTTCAACCGATTTCCTGCAGAATTTGTCATTTGCAATTTCTTTTTGAAAAAGTTAAAAGTTCTGATTAGATTTTAATTTAATCTTTGCCTGTTTTTCTGACGTAAGGCAGTACTGAGTGTTGTACTTTATAATTCAATAATGTTAATACTGGGTGGTACAATGGCTAGAGGTGCTGACTTGAAGTATAAGGAGACTGGAGTCTCAACCCAATATCTGTTTCCATGTGCCCCCTGTGGTCTGTGTGTCGATCCCAGTGTTAATCTCAGTGTGGTGACAGGACACTGTGCTGTAAAAATGGTGCCATCCTTCAGATGAGACCTAAAACAATGGTCCTGACTCTCTCTGGTCATAAAAGATCCCTGGGCATCCTTTGTAAAAAGCAGTGTGTTTGCCAATGTCCACCATCGCCTGGTAATTCTGGCCCCCTAATCATCCCCTGTCTGTAACTGGCTAGCTATCTCTTTCATTCCTTCACCAAGTAATAGTTGATGTGTGGTGAGCATACTGGCACAAAATGGCTGCCCATATCATTATCCTGGTGGATGCTACAGTACACATTGGTATTATGTTGAAGTGCCCAACCATTATGTAAAATGCTTTGAGTAGTGAGAAAAAAGCTTTTTTAAATGTAATATCATCTTCTTCTTCTTCTTCTTCATCATCTTCTTCTGGTTATCCTCCCAAAGACATGCAGGTTTGGTCAGTTGGCAACTATAAATTGGTGGAGTGTTTGAGTGTGCCCTGTGTTGGACTTGAACTCTACCTTTCAAGTGATACTGCCAGGCTAGGCTTCAGCTCCCTTCAACTATTGATTATATTGTGTGGATTCTGGAATGGAACAGATGAGTGGATGTTAATAGTGCTCACCTAGTTTCCAGTTTTTACAAAAGTAGAAAATATGGTTGAAGCACATATTTCAGGAATTTGTACTTCTATTACGGTACATCTCAAACTTTATGCATATTGCCATCTTGTATACATGTGTAAGTGTCCATTGTATATTTCTTTGTGTATTGTGACCAGTAGGGGCCACCACTGAGCCCCAACACTCTGAGACACAACTAAATGGTTTTGGTTTCAAACACAAGATGTTTTTATTTAACACTACCTTCACAGACCTCCAAACCTTCTCTCACAATAGTAGAATTCAATAATATGTTTTCTTGTCTCCTTCCACCCCACCCACATAGTCTCATCCACTCTCCACCTGACTCTTTCTACCCTGTAAGAGTAGACTCACTCATTTTATGCTGAACCCAGTACTTCCGGTGCCTTAAAGAAGGAACGAGGTTCCCTGGCAGCTCACTTTGGCAGCCTGCAGTTACCCTGACAGAGTTGTCACACGGGATTACAATTCCAAACCTGCCCTGTGGTTATTTCTATGGTAATTCCCTCAGTGGGATACTGCCACCATGTGTACTGCTGGGGGACTTAATCTCAGTCTGCAGAAACCTTCTGTTTTTCCGAGCAGGTGTCCCATCCTGGTAAGGAACCATCACCCATTCCGGCTGGCATGCCATTCCATCTTCGATTTTCCATTATGGCCTTCCTTCCGGGTAAAGAACCAATGCCACTCCATCTCTGTCCTTCCGTTACAGCCTCCCTCCTTCAGGAACCATCACCCATCCGGGTCACGACACCAATCCATCTCATATGGTGCTCACAGCTATGTTTCCACATACGGTTTATTTTCATGTTGCATGCCTTTAAGCCATAAAATTTTTGTAATTATTGCAAGTGCAAGTATAAATTCAAATTAATTTTGTAATATTATGGGTAAAATGTAATCCTTATCATAAGACTGTTGTCTCTAACAAGGCAAAGTATTCTTAGCTACATGATTTATAACAATGATTTTTTATAAATAAATGCTAAAGAAACAAATGCAGTGCATTAAATCTTGTTGAAGGACGCAACACAGTGCTGATCCTTTTGAAACATTACTGACCAACTAACATGCTGGAGCAGAATATCAAAGGTTTGAAGATCTTGGGCATCTTTATAAAATAATATCACAATCTTAATTCAATTTTAGACTCATAGGGGCATGTTCATAATTGAGTATTTTCATTTCTACTTTAAAATAAGGTGGGTGAGCATTGCAAAACATGTGATGTCTCAGCTCACTATAACTTTTATGTAATGTGTAAAAGACACATCCTCATTGTACTAAGTCATAAAAAGTGTTGGATTCATATGCAGCTGTTGATAAATAAAGTTTGAATGTTGTACTTTATACTCTTAGATGTGGAGGGAGTGCTGCTGCTGCTTTAGATTGTTTGCAGTCCTGCTCATTCTGCGGCTGTGTTTGCACAATCCCCTTGCATTTGCGCTTGTTTTCTACCATAGTCCAAGGACATGCTATCTAAATCGCTCTGAGTTGACCTGTATGCACCCTGCTGTGGAGAGATATTTCAACCGGCATGGGTTCCTACAATATCTCGTGCCTCTAGCTGTCAAATTTGGCTCTGGCTCCCTGCCACACTGATAGAGATAAGAGGGTTAAAAATATGGAGGAATTTCCCCTGCAATTGCACTCCATGTATTGCTTTAAAATGCAATTATCAGATCCATCAATGTGTTTGAGAGCAAGAATCATATTTGTTCTAGAATTTGTCCTGTTGATGGGTTCAGAACTAAAATGTTCATATTTAGAAATCCACAAAAACTTAGCCCATCAGAAACAACTTAAGCCAAATCATTTTTGGGTCTATCCCAGCAGCATCAGGAGGGCCTCTAATTTTGGTATTTGGTGCACTGTATTAATTCCCATACCGATGCTATTCAAATTTTCACAGACTGAGCAGACCACTCAGGCTCTTTAGTGTTGGTCATAGAGTGACTTTATTGTCACAGTAACTTCAGGATTGACTTGTGATACTGCAGTTTTTTACTTATTGTTACCATATTTATTATTCTTTTGCTTGTCCCAAAAAAAACCTTGTGATATTCTTAAATTAGATTCCCAAATATAAGTGAAAAGTAACATCCAAAATAATTACAAGGTCGTAAAAAGAGAAGAAAAAAAGGAAGCTCTGGAAAAAAAAAAAAAAAAAAAGCTATCGGAGTGAAGCAGAGTTTGGGCCCTTTGCCAGTCTACAGCTGTTATGTTTCTTGGTTTCCTCTGACAGCAGAGCTGGCAGTACTCCCAGTTCTGTATTTCTGTAAGGCAAACATTAATTGCCTCTGGCTATTTTTTTCTTTACTATTATATATTGTTATCAGCAAGAACAAGTGCAATATATCAACACAAAAAGAAAGAGACACATCACAAAACCTTCAAAGTCTGGGGTTATTTGTCTAGGTTTCTACATATAGAAGTTTTTTCACACCTTCAACAGAAGGTCTGGGTTGACAAACTAGTGCAACAGGGTTCATTCAAGGCACTAAATTCATAGCAGGGAGCTCCTCTTTGGCAATCCCTGGAAATCACGATAATGTCTAGTGAGACTAACACACAACTTTCAGATCCAAGTCTGCCCATCTAAAATGTACACAGCAGTTTTACACTGAAGCATTAATGTCAAGAGATATTACAACTGTTTTCTTACTAATGATAAATTTCGCATCATTTTTCACGGTTAAAGAATCCAGAGCCATTCCCAACAGTACCAGAGGCAAGACTTGAACTAACCCTGGGTGGATGGCCTGTCTATAACAAGACACACTCACAAAGGTCAGACACGGTTTTTATGGAGTTTGCATTTTCTCTCTGTGTGCTGTTGGTTTTTATTTGAGTAGTTTCTTCCATAAGTGAAAGATGTGAATGTCTCCCAGCTCAGAGTTTTGTTTTTTGCACAATGTTGTCCATGCAATTGAACTAGTTTAAATGGATTCTTTAATGGATGGATGGACTTACATCAAGAGCTTTTATTTATTTTACAACAGTTTTTGGTTTTTAACTATCATATCTGAACTATTTATAGAATTACTTTGTTAGTAGATTTTACCTAAACTAGCAATATGAATACAACTATCAGTTTGCAGTCTTTCACCTTTAATGCTTCCTCTGCCTCCTGGTGTATATCGTAATTCTCAGTTGACTTCACTGTTAGATAAGAAGAACACAAGTTAAAAAGTTGTACTCGCTAATTATTGCAGTGGAGAGTGGAGGTGTGCTGCATGTTGATTAACACATTCAAGTAAGAATTTCACTATACTCTGTATACATGACAATAATGACCCCAAACTCCTGGAAATTATGGTATTATTAATCCCCTAAATACTTGTGTAATGCTAATGGATAGTGATGAGTGAATCCCATGGAGTCTGCTTTGTCATGAGTTCAGTGAAATTACACAAATGTTTGGAAACTTCACCATACTCTGTTTAATACATTGAAGTCAATGGAAGAACTGAATTAGTTTTGAGTAGAGAACAATGATGCAATGGTTGTTTAGGTGCCCCAAGGGCTAGGGAAGTGTGTGACAGATATACCGGGGACCAATTATTGTGACCAAATATGTGATCTGAGCTGTGAAGCAGTGGTGCTGACCACTGTGCCATTGTGCCTCAAACAACAAATGATGCATACAGAATGATAATGACAAACAATATATAACAAATGGCCTCTAACTAGTAATTATTAAACTATATATAAAATATTGCAATGATAGAGTTCCAGTCTTGGGGCACACATTAGCCATGCAACAACACAGCAGCTTGAGACTGGCTTGTTCAGTTGTTTCCAGTTATAGCACTGGGTGCAGTTGGAACTTTTTTTGTGCTTTGCACTTTTTTCTTCCTCGAAGAAGATAGAAATTCCTTCTAAACAGTATTATCGTTATTTCAGAGGGTTGCATATTATTTCTTGGAGAGGGGGAAGCCTCCTTTAAGGCTTGTTTTGGATTACAACCAACTTAGCCACACGGTGCTGCACGGCCAGCGCACAGGGATCGGTGTTTTATATCATAATATCCTCATTATGGTCTGCTAATGTAGCCCTCAGATGGAACATTAGAACATTAGAACACTCTAGACGAGAACAGGCCATTCAGCCCAACAAAGCTCGCCAGACCTATCCACTTATTTCTTCCAAGAAAACATCAAGTCATGTTTTGAAAGTCCCTAACGTCTTACTGTCTACCACACTACTTGGTAGCTTATTCCAAGTGTCTATCGTTCTTTGTGTAAAGAAAAATGTCCTAATGTTTGTGAGAAATTTACTCTTATCAAGTTTTCAACTGTGTCCCCGTGTTCTTGATGAACTCATTTTAAAATAACAGTCTCGATCCTCTGTACTAATTCCCTTCATAATTTTAAACACTTCAATCATGTCACCTCTTAATCTTCTTTTGCTTAAACTGTATAGGCTCAGCTCTTTTAATCTTTCCTCATAATTCAACCCCTGTAGCCCCGGAATCAGCCTAATCACTCTTCTCTGGACCTTTTCTAGCGCTGCTATGTCCTTTTTGTCGCCTGGAGACCAAAACTGCACACAGTACTCCAGATGAGGCCTCACCAGTGCATTATAAAGATTGAGCATAACCTCCTTGGACTTGTACTCCACACATCGTGCTATATAACCTAACATTCTGTTAGCCTTCTTAATGGCTTCTGAACACTGTCGGGAAGTCGATAGCTTAGAGTCCACTATGACTCCTAAATCCTTCTCATAAGGTGTACTCTCGATTTTGCAACCACCCATTGTGTATTCAAACCTAACATTTTTACTTCCTATGTGTAATACTTTACTTTTACTGACATTAAATTTCATCTGCCACAAATCTGCCCAATTCTGTATACTATCCAAGTCCTTCTGTAATGATATAACGGATTCCAAATTATCTGCTAATCCACCTATCTTGGTATCATCTGCAAACTTAACCAGCTTGTTACTTTTATTCCTATCTAAATCATTTATATATATTAAAAAAAGCAGCGGCCCTAGCACTGACCCCTGTGGAACACCACTCTTAACATCGGCCAGTTCTGATGAGGTTCCTCGCACCATCACCCTCTGCTTCCTGTGTCTGAGCCAATTCTTCACCCTGAACTCCCACTTCTTTTAATTTGATGCGCAACCTCTCATGTGGCACCTTATCAAATGCTTTCTGAAAGTCCAGATAAATAATATCATATGCTCCACTTTGATTGTATCCTTTTGTTGCCTCCTCATAGAATTCCAGCATGTTAGTAAAACATGACCTCCCTCTTATGAACCCATGCTGACTGTTCAGAATAACTCCTGTCCTTGTCATATGTTGCTCAATCTTATCCTTAATAATTCCTTCCATTAATTTTCCTGTGATGCATGTTAAGCTTACTGGCCTATAGTTGCTTGGATCTGCCCTGTCACCCTTTTTATATAATGGGATGATAATTGCCATTTTCCAGTCCTTTAGAATCTCTCCAGTTCGCAATGACTTCCTAAAAATATGTGTCAAGGGTTTATATATGTACTCACCTCCTTAAGAACACGAGGATAAATATTATCTGGTCCTGGTGATTTGTTTGATTTCATCTTATTTAATCTGAATAGCACTTCTCCTTCTACAATTTCCAAATCCCTCAGTACCTCCTTAGTAGTCGCGTTTACCTCTGGGAGGTTGTCCACTTGCTCACTTGTAAACACCTCAGAAAAATGTAAGTTTAGGGTATCCGCTATTTCACTGCCTGTGTCTTTTAATTCCCCTTTACTATTCCTGTTGCACTTGATCTCCTCCTTGACTGTTCTTTTACTACTAAAACACTGAAAGAATCTCTTGGGGTCTTCTTTCACCTTATCTGCTATATTCCTCTCCAACTGTCTTTTAGCCTCCCTGATATCCTTCTTAATGGTTGCCCTCATGTTCTCATACGCTCTACGATTCACTTTGCAGTCTTTAGTCTTATATGCCTTATAAAGCAGTTTTTTCCTTTGCAACTTCTTTTTTAAATCTTTATGAATCCATCGTGGAGTTTTTTTTTAGTTTCCTATTAATTCCATATTTAGGTATGTATTTGTCCTGCATTACATGTAAAACATTTTTAAACCTGTTCCACTGCTCCTTGACTGTCTCCACACTTAAAAGCTTATACCAGTGTATCCTACTTAGACATTGTAACATCTGCTCAAAATTAGCCCCTGCCATAGTTCAACTTAACAATTTTAGTCTTTGCATCTGCACTCTTACAAAATACTGAGAATTGTATTACGTTATGATCACTTAACCCTAGTGGTTCAATCACCTCTACACCCTCAATTCTATCCTGATTATTACAAAATACTAAATCCAGACAGGCTTTACCCTGTGTTGGTTCTTTAACATGCTGTGTTAAATAACAGTCAATGATTACTTCCAAAAACTCCTGCTCATGCTCCTCCACCTGCAAGGTTATCCCAGTTAATATCTGGATAATTAAAGTCTTCCATGACTATAATATCTCCCTGTAAACTTGCCTTTTTGATATTACTAAAAAGATGTGTGTTGAAATTACTGTCTGAATTGGGTGGTCTATAACACACTCCTAAAATAAGACCTGTTTCCCTAATATTTTCCAGGCGAAGCCACATGTCCTCACTAAGATGGGGCTCATCATCCAACTGCATCCAAATACTGCAATATTTTTTTTAATACATGTAGGTTAGAACTTAGATATATATATATATACATCCATGCCTGAAGCAGCTGGGCATTCATCTCACAGTACACATGTATGAAAGTTCTGTGCATGGCTGGTACTGTTCTGTGATGTTGCAGGAGCTTCAGAAAGCATCATGAGGTGCTGGGAAAAAAATGTCTTTCTAAACCAGCCACAGGGCAGATTTACAAGAAACCAGTCAGCTAGCAAAGTCACAAGCAAATAAAACATATTTGCTGTGTAAAACACATTTTGTCAATCAACACTACTAATGTATAACAACTAAAAAGTATTAACATTTAAGTCAGTTTAAAATTTCTACTGTTTATCTGATGTAATTCAGCTATGCTAAATTTATGATAGAGAGGCTTTGCCTCATGTTCAAAGGGATACTAAAAAGAGAATAATCGTTAAGACATAATATTGTCTATAAATAATATAAACAGTAACTTAAATACTTTAGTCCTTCATTAGTCATTGTCTATATTGATTGTCCTTCATGGGATCACAACGATTACATATGGAATATACATTAATTACCATTGTTATTATGCAAACACACACACCAGAAAAGCCATCATATCCAAAATGGAATGCACAAACTACTAAAATACATTTAAACAAAATACATAAACGTGCTGTCTCTCAGGCTACGTCTACACTACTTCATTTTCATTTAAAAACAACACACTAGCATTTTCATTCATGTTTACAAAAGCAGTCTCCTCTCAGACTAAAACAACTGAAAACGTGTTTATGGTGCAGCTGTTTGCCTACACTGGGTATGAGTGCATTGGCGGAAATGGGAATACAAATTGTCCTCCTTGAAGGGATGGTTACACTGTGATTTATCTGGATGAATCGCAAACCTGTATTATTTGCCTTGTGTGCATGTATGTAGCATTCAAACTACAGTATACAAAATGCAATTTAGAGGCATACAGTTAAGCAACACAGTAAGTGCCATGGAAGGCAATTCTCTCTGCCTGCAATGATGGAATATTGTTTTCTTCTGTGAAGGTGACCAGTCAGGGAATGAAGTGTTGTTTTGTACAGGATCCAATAAGGGAAAGGCCACATAATATCTTCAAACCAATCAGAGGGCAAGAAGACTCTCCATGGTAGAGTGGATGAAAGGTGAAAACAAACACGTCTGCATTTTAAAACAAAACGTATTAGTGTGGACGTATCCTCAGAGTCTACATACTTAGTTGTGAAATCCCTGTCTGCTTGATGGGGAAGTTTCTTTACTTATCAACCTCCAAAGTGCTGTAAAGACTAACTTTTCTTCCCTTCTGTCTCACACCCAACTCACTTCCCTCCTGAAAGCCAAAGACCTTGTGGTACAAGGCAGCCTTAAACCCAACTTGTCAGTATCCGTTTTGACCACAGCCTAGACTGCCTCCCAGGGTTTGGTGATGCTACAGTGACTCTAAACTACAACTCTGTAGAGATCTTTGTTGTAGTTTATACAGATATATTATTTTGATCTTTTCACATTTATTTTTATCTTTTATTCATCTCCTGCCTTGTGCTCATTGTTGCTATAATGCCCACGACCCTGAATTTGATTAAATGGGTTTGAAAATGTTATGTCATTAGTTTATATCATTTTAGTGTCATGCAATGATAGCAGCATCACTGTGTTATTTTGGATTTTCAATTGCCATTTTTTATTTTAGGATTAGTGGATGTGGGTGCATGCTGGGGAAAGCCGTGTGGTCGTGTAGTGTTCAAAGGGGAAAATTCTCATGCAACCCCGATCAGCCCAGCATTCATTGATGCTCTGCATGTCATTAAGGAAAGCCCCTACACCAACAAAGTATCAAAAGGATCTGAGTTGGACAGACATGGAGAAAAAACAAGAAAAGGAGAAAATCAAGGAAGAAGTTTCTAGAGAACAAAGTACAGATTTGTATGATGAAGCCAGTGCAGTGGGCAGCAGGCAAGGCGGTTGGGTGGATCTACAGGGCCAAGAGGAATGGCGCTCCAATTGAACATTGTGAGGAGTTGATGGCTTCCAGTATTGTTCTATGGATGCCTAGGAATGGTGGTCGCATGATGGAATCAGGCATTTGGTGTCCCAGCAGGTACTGGATAAGGTTGCTGGGATGAAAGCCAAACGAGGTAGTCCACGATCGCCAGTGTCTTAGCCTTACTTAGAAGACCTAGAGGGTGAGCAGGGAAAATGGGAAAGAGACAGACTGGGTTTAGAGAATAAAGAAGTAAAGGAACTTGATTCTGACTTTGTTTTTTAAGTCTTGACTTTTTAAAATACTAGGGGGCTCGGCCCCCTGCTTGCTTTGCTCATCAAACCTGAGGAGGGAGCTACGTATGTGTTAGTCACTTTGCAGCTCTGATAACAGATTGTTATTTTCATGGGAATTGTTACATATGCATAATAGATCTAACTATTTTACATTACAGCGAGTAATCAACCATAGTAAAAATAGCAAAACGTAATAAATTGAAAGAAAATTACGTTTCATGTTGTGTTAGAGGTATTCGTTGTGTTAGACGTTTTTGTTCTGTTTGGCTTTGACATTAAAATGCAAATACTTTTTAAACTTACACTTTTACTGTAAAACTTCATTAAAAACAATATCTGGAATTAATTTTTTGTCAATATTGCATTGAATTTTGACTCCGTGTTTGGACTTACATCGTAAAACACAACCTATAACTGCCCACAAGAGAATATCGTTTCTTTCTCTCTAATAAATAAACAGACTTTTTCGAATGTTCATCACTGTGATTTGTTAATTGTCATAGCAGAAGCTATTCTAACAGGAAACTGTAAACATTTTAATACGAATGGCATATGAAGATCTCCTTTGGTGTCTAATGTTAACCGCGGAAGATGTACTACAGTACCTTTCTTGTCATCTGTTAAAATTTTACATTGACGTTTTACAATTTTGAATACAACTAATCTTGTCCTATTGCATAGCCCATCACTCATACATAAATTATGTAATAACATTACGATACATCCTTTTTTCAACTGTAATTTACAGGTGGAAGACCAGATGGTGTTAATTGTTGATGTTTTCATCTTCCACACCATCACCACCATCACCACCAACTGTTTCAGCATAGTCTATTCATATGCATTTAACCAATTTGCCATGTAACTGATCGACAATTTTCACGTTAATTTGTTTGACTTCATCGTTTCTCTGTGCTAGGATTGCCTGTGTACTCGTTTCTTCTGTTCATAACCCTTCGGAATTAAATTCTTCAATAAGATTTAGACATAATAAGTCTTCTTTTATTGGGAACTTAAAGTGAGTAAAATGTAAAACTTTTTAAGAGCTGAGAGCGCAGGAACTGTGTCTGACAAAAGCATTCACATGAATGAGAGTTGAGAGGACTGTGGGCATGGGTTGTTAACTGGAAATGGCTAAGAGAAGAGGGTGAAGCTTGAAAAAATCTCTTGGCAATAGTCTCATCTCGCAGGACTTGAAAAAATTTCTTGGCAATAATCTTGTCTCGTCTCAAGATTTTCTTTTATAATCGAGAGATTTATTTGGCTGCATTTGTTGATAGTTTTTTAACTTTCATAGGAGCACTTGCTTTTATGGATAATTAATTAATTGAAGAATTTACACTGCCCTTTTTTTATTAGATATTGCTTTTTTTGGAACGAACACACTAAGCATGTTTTGCACCAGATATTTTTGTTTGTGTCCTCATTGTCCTAGTCCATCATTGGTTATGTCTATTGGTGTTCCAAGACATAGGAGATGCCAAGGCTGTGGGCATCTAGGGTATCACAAAGTGCTGATTTTTTAGATAACTTCAAGGTGGCATGTATGATGTCATAAGTTTAATGTGTACTTAATGTATATTTTGCATTTGTCTTCACAGTTCTGTTAACTCATTCAGCCATTCTCTTTTGTTTTTAGTAGAGGTTTTTCACAAGAATTATTCCCATGGTTAAAACAGGCCCCTCAGAGTATGAATTCGTGAATAGTTTTTTGTTCCAGCTTCAAATTTGCACACTCAAGCAGCACTTATACTACAAGAAGTTATTATTGCAGAGTTACAGCAGACTACTAATTGCTAAAAGATATGTAATTACCTTGTATAGGTCACACTTTACATAAGCAGTGTGTTATAACATATACCTTTATATATAAACACAGCTACACACTGTAGGTGTATACAGAATATTATTAAAATGTGCTATGTCGTCAGGTTCTGAACACTGAAATGACTGAGAAAAGTAGTACACCGAAGAAGTAAAGCAATAAAATTAATTAAGCATAATTCACACTGAGCACAAAAATCCCTTTAGTGATTTGTATAATTGCTCAGCTAATCACTCAAGCGAATAAAAGCAAGAATCAGATTAGAAATGGATGCAGCTGATGCTGGAAGAGCTGATTCACAGCATTTCATGGCATGTCAGTTAAACCAATTTAGAGTATTACATTATTGCCAAATCAAGTAAGATCTCAATGTAAGTTTCAGCTTATTACTCAGAAGGAATTCTCTCGGGAGTACACTGAGTGTCATGCTACAGCACACTGCAGTCATCCCTTGTCACTTTAGGTTTAAAAAATAAACATAACCCAACATTAGGGGGACTGTAGCAGTTACAATGAGGAGTTTGATATAACAATATCTGTTACATTAGACAAATTAATTCATTACTGCCTAATTTCAAACTACAACTCTTTAGACTAAAGTTCCTGAAGAATTGGGGTTGGCTGTTGTATCTCATAAGTAACATCATAATTAAGTTGAACACGAAACCTTTAGAAGTCTAATGGTATGATATACATGCCAATTCTTCAAACTTTAAAGACCTGTATCTAGCTTTATTAAATACTAATCACAATTTAAAAACTATCATTCATGGTATTTCTCCTCAACACCAGTATCTTCCTGTAATTAACAGATCCTTAAGGGAAAAGGAGTAGTAGAGCAGAATGGACTTCAGCCAGGTAACTGTCCTCAAAGACTTTACAGCAATGGAACGAAAACTGCACAGACTGTGGGAGTGGCCGGTTTAAATCTGAAATGTAAGTCTACTTCAGATAAACTGGGACATCGCCTTACCTTTAGAGCTTCTAAGGCACATCTGTGTCTTTTTTCTGTAAGAATTCTGGATTCTTCCACATCTCGATGTTCATTTTTTTAAAATTGGACAATATTAAAGTGGCCTGTCTAGCAAACCTGAGTTTAAGTGGGTTTAAGAGTGCATCTATCTATATATATGAACTAGATTTATATGGGCAAGTGTACTCTGCAATGGACTCGTACCCCATTCTGTTGTAGTTTCTGTCTTGTACTTGATGTGACTGGACCGAGAGGAACATAGTAAAGGGAATAATTCTACTCATTAAGTTGTTTTTTTTCGCAGCTTATTTTTGTAATCTCAAGAGTTAACTAATTATCAGAATTAGCTTTCACATTTCTGCTGGAGTGCAGCTGTCAGAATTGCTTCTGCAGCGTAGGTGTTGGAGTTTGATCAAAGTGCCTGAGTTTGTTTACCTCTCAGGTAGAAGCTGCCTGTAGTTTATTTTCCCATGTGGTTTATTAGTTTGCAAACTCCAGATGCTCAGAGTTTCTATTTAGTATCTAATACATTTATTTGCCTTAAACAGAAGAATCTAATTTGGTTTGTACTATTTCAAATTGTCAGAAAAGGCAAGGTCAGACTGGTATCCTGGCTAGGATGGATGGTGGTTCCTTACCCAGTCAAGAGACCTTTATAACAGAAGAATGGTGGGAGACGTCCTCCCAGAGGTGTGTATTGGCAGCATCCATCTGATGGAGCTCCAATTTGTGCATATGAAGTGCAGCATGGGAACTGTAAACCCATCGGGCAGCCCTATTGGGGGTACTTGTGTGCCACCAGGGGAGCTGTCAAAAGGACAGTCCTCTGTCCTTGGGAGGTTGGTGGTATGAGGTTGCACCAGAATCACTCCCGGGTCCAGGCTGAAAAGGAGCTGTTCCATCATTCCCAGGAGAGTCCGAATCAGGAGTGGAGTCGGGCAAAGCTCATCTGGGAGGAGTGGAGGACAAACACAAGGAAAGGTATTAAGAAAAGAAAAAAAGAGATTTGTTTAAGGATATCATGTGTAAGAATGTATTTGGCATAGTAAAAATTCATTTATTTTAACCTGGGTAGTTGTATCAGGGAATTGGGGCTCACTTACACCCACTAGTGTCCACAATATATAGAATGGTAATACTAATTATGCAGTATATCTGGACAGATAAGAACTGTCTAAATATTCAAACACACACATTAAATGCATACTGCTAACCATCTTTACCTCCAAGGCTGATGTACAAGAATCAGACTCAATCACTAGGCTAAATTAAGATTGCAGTACATTGCTGGAGCTGTGCACTCCTGGTCTTTAGTCTTCTTTGAAGTTCATCATGCTTTGACTCATCTGTCAATGAAACAGTGAAGTTTGATTCATCTGACCCTATCAAGTTTCTACATCTGTCTGAGCTGTTCCCAGCACAGACCCTAATGCTGATGAATTGTCTGCCTGCTTACCTGACTTCATTAGAAAAGCTTCTGACAAAGATGTTCCAACAATCACCCTTCATTTTTGAAAAAATTATAGAAAACAAGGTCTACCCATGTACATAGCTACTGATCCATCCATTTTTTGAGTTTGTTTAACCAACTTCAGAACAGGATAAATTTAATTACATAAGATGAGTAACAAGCTGAATAATAATAGTGGTGCACAAAGTATGGTTTAAATATGTACATAAAAGTGTTTTATAGAGAGATAGATTGCTTACTGCAGCATTTTATTTGGAAACCAAAGTTAAACACAGATTTTTTTTTAATTAACGTATTCTATCAAAAGAAGGCACCATATAATATTATGAATTACAGTAACTTCCAGAACAGGTAAGAACTATAATATTAAAAGTCATCACAGGCAAATAAGTCATTGGTAAGTAAAGGCCAAATAATCAAGCGTAATGATCAGGCTGGTAGAAGATGAGAAGTCTATTTTGCTCAGATGTCTGCTTATATCTGCATATCAATAAGAAACAGATAGTCTAGGCTGATTCTAAAGTTGTTTTTGATAGATTTGTATAAGCCAGAAAAGTGACTCATACACACATTTTTGGATAACGTTTGAGTGAATGTTTTCTAATGAAAAATGTTGCATGCTTTTGTGCATCTTAATCTTTGCACAAATATGTGCAGACTCATCAGACTATTAATTTCCCCTTAGGAGTAATAAAGTATCTATCTATCTATCTATCTATCTATCTATCTATCTATCTATCTTCTCATATTCTGTAAGAAATCTAGATTGCTAGAAGAATCTTATGACATAAATACTTCACACCAAAGTTACACAATGCTGCAGTCCAGTTTTTATGGACTTTCATCATTCATCACTTTCACTTAATTTACTTGTAACCCTGCCTAAACAAAATAAGAAATATTAAAAGGTACAACTATTTGTGAAAAACACATCATATCATCTACAAGGTATGGCATGTCCATGCCCAGTTGGGATGCCCCTACATACTATATTCAGGGGGAGCAGCCCCAGACTCTGCAATACCTCCCCCTGGACGCTAGATGGCTGCCCCCCTGGGGTGGAGCGGTGCCTCAGTTTCCCACAGGGCTTCCTGGGAATTGGAGTTGGGTGCAGCCCTGTTGGGTCCCGCTGGCACCACGTGTGGGCAGCATATACATCATACCCGGAAGTGCAGCCAGAACTCAGTGATCAAGCACCTGGAGCACTTCTGGGTGAACTATAAAAGAAGCCAGTGATCACCACTCAGGGCCAGAGTTGGGTGGAAGGAGGACAAAGCTGTGGAGGAGTGGTGGTGAAAGAGAGAGGAGTGTGGTGATTTAGTGTTTAGTTCTTGGGACTGTGTTGTGGCTGGGGGGTTCACGGGGAAGACATGCCCTCCAGCTGAAGAAAAATAAAAGTCTTTTTATTTTATACGTGCCTCCTGTGTCAAGTCTGTGCCGGGTCAGGCGCAATATAGTGCCTTTCTTACAAAGGTAATTTTCTTCTTATCATATTTGTGTGATTTGTCTTGGCGTGAACAGCTAAAACTGCATGCGTCCCATAGCTCCTTAGACACTAATGCTCCTCTTCTGTGTGCCCATGGGCATCTTAACTGTCAATCCCAATACTCTGCAGTTTTACTGGTTCATACAGTTTGAAAATTCACAAACATCAACACGACACACTTTAACAAGCTTTTTTTTCCCACAGATACACCAATGCCATAATGTTTTGTATCTGAATATACTTTGTCTGAACATATTTCAAGTGTTCTATATGTAGCATTCATCATTGTGTGAATGAATGATGTAATTTCAAACAAACTCATCTTATCATTGGTATAAAAACAGTAAATATGAACAAGACTGAACATCGTTCTGGTTGAGTCAGTTTTGTTTCAGTGTCTCTTCTAAGTGATGAGACATTCTGAAAATATAACTAAACAGTAAATATTTAATTTGCAAAATTAATTTTCTGGAAGGATGATGATGTGAAATTATTTTGACTCTAATTTTAAGTATATAATACAATTGGACACTTTTCTTCTTTAGAAATAATCTTTTACTGCACATATCAAAATTTATATGTTTTTTATAAACAAATCTTTAAAAAAAAACTTGCAAATGTAATTATTGTGATAAAAATGTAGCAATGTGGGGGGGGTAACATTCCTGCCTCTAAGATTCTGCATTCAGATCCCAGCACCATTACTGTCTGTGCAGAGTTGTCTCATGTTACCTATCTCTGCTTGTGTCTAATTTCCATCTTCCTGGTGTGAAGTTAATTGGCTAAGGTAAATTATTCCTTTGCAGATGATGTACTGTATGCGCGTATGCCCACTCATGGACTGCTGCCCACCAAAGGTGGTTTATGCTTTGGCCCCAGTGCTGCTAGAAGTGGCTTAAGGTCCTTCAACTCTGAATTGGAAGTTATATAACGGATACTGCAAGCTAAATTATGATATATAAATACCTTAATAAAGCATGTAGGTAAAAGTACATCATTAAGGTCAAAGATAGAATTAACTTTAAACAGACAAAAATGCTACCTATTGCACATAATGTTTTTCAAAATGGATTTATTTATTTTTATTGTTTCGTTCAGAGTCAAACTGGGATGGGAACTCTACAAGCTCCAACTGCAACAGGTTTAATAATGATAATGTATTCAGGGTGCTTTCTTCTTCTTGTTCTTCTTCCAGAAAAGCATCATCTGCAAAGTTTTACTGATGGGGAAAAGCTCAGTGCAGTCAACTGCAAATAACAGGGTTACATAACTAAAATAAATTATTTATCTAGAGTTATGCAAGTGCAATTAGCTTTTATATTTCAGCTGCTACCAGTTTCCACTAATCCAATGCTGGCGTAGCAAGTCTCCCTGCTAACAGTTTACAACAATCCCTGGATTACGATGGCTTTAACTTTAGATGTGAAACGCCTTTTACAGGCAATTATACTGGCTTTGCTTGCAAAGGTGTTACCAAAATGCCTGAAAAGCAATGAGTCAGATTTTGAAAAAAATGTTTCTGATAAACAAATGGCAAAAGCAGGTTGGAAATCATTTCCAGTGAGTGTCTTACAAACAGAATTTTGCTAAAGTGGATTTTCTGTAAAACAGTGCTGTTCCCTCAGTATTAAATGTGACAGGTCATCACAATGCTGTTATATTCATTAGCAAATATTTTTGAGGCTTTCAATATAAAAAATGTACATATTCATTCAGTTCAGGTTTTTTTCAAAATTATATCACCCATACTAATCACAAGAAGAGCCATGCTAGGAAACATTTAATTTAACCTGACAAAAGTTAGGTTTAGATTAGGGGTTAATGGCCCGAAGGCCTATGCATGGGTACACTGCTCCATTCATATACAGTAGTTATATTTTTAAAGGTAAATTCACCCATTCTATAAAATGTTCCCTAAATCCTTTAAACCCCATACTTCTTGTCCTATCTATGTCTAATTCCTAGTTTTTAACCATTCCTACAAATTCCACTCATTTTTATTTAATTTTAAGGTTATGCAGGTCTAGTAGGGTCCAGTTTTCAGCACATTGGTTGCTGGTTACTTTGTTCAACTTACAGAAGTCATATTGATTAGTGACTCGAGATTATCCCCAGAAGAGAGAGTGCATGTAATACGTGTGTCTCACAGCACTGGATTGAAATAAGCAGGTTCAAAGATGTCTTTAGTTGTTGAAGGATAAGGTTGTTTCTGCTTATCTGTCTAACTAGCTGCCAAATATCAGTTGCTAACATTAAAGCCTTAAATCATCTGCTTGTTGCATTAGTGTAACAGCTAATAGTGTAACAAATAGTGCAAAATGGCCTGTTGAATGATATTTAGATCAATTTTTTCAATGTTAAGACACGTTAATAATTTACTGTCAGTCAGGCAATGCTGTTAGATGATCTAAGTAAGACATAAAAATCAATTGGAAACGTTGTGGGTGTCAGACAACACACAGAATGATTTTTTCTTGCCAATGGACTTTGCCACTACTTTTTATTAAGTTGTTTGATACCGGTAGGGTGAAAAAAGTGGAACACAAGGGGGTAATGTCAGCTATATGGAATAAACAGAGAGCTGGTCAGTGCCCAAATAATCTGTGCATTACTGATTAAAGCCAAAAACTTGTACACTAAGGAAAATGAGGCAGTCTATACTTTGTATGTTTTGATAATTTATTACCTACATCTAGATATACAATACTAAGCTTTTTACTTTGTATTTTAAATGTTGCTATATATTGCTGTGGGTTTTTGTAAGTCTCCTTATGTAAAAGTGTTTGAATGAATGATGTAAGTATTTCACATTAATCTCCTATATTTATTCAAATTGTTCAGTTCAAGGTCTTAGGGCCCGGAGTCTGTCCTGGGATCACTGGATGCAAGTCAAGGATCTCATCCTGAAGAGAGAGCTGGTCCATTGCATGCCAGTATAGACATACTGTATAGTCATATAGACATAACAAGGACAGAATTTGAACCCTGTCTCATGATACAGTGAGAAGGCACATTCATACAAAATGCTAGGCCTTCCTCTACCACTTTCCATGCTGTAAATTGAGAAAGAAGTGTCTCATTCTTACATGTTGTGTTCATAAGAATTACTTATGAATGCTTAGAAATCTTTTTTCTTTTTTTTTTTTGTCCAGCACTGATACAAAAATATATCTTGATGTCTATGCAAGTTGTCAAGATTTTTCAGGTTCTCCCATATTTTTGACCCATTTCAGGACTATGTTTTGTGCAGGTAAATTAAGTGTTTTCAGCGTAAATGATCAGAAGGACTTGAAATTGTGCATGCCAAATTAAATGACCCTAAGGGTTCTTCTCTTTCTAATGGGATACAAGGGGTCAAAGTTGCTCCTTTTCACAAAAATGAAAAAGAATGAGGATTGGTAATACAGGCATGTGGAGCATCATTGTAAGCTACTTTGAGATTGCTGATTATGAATATGGTAATATTTTTGATATTTGATTCTTTAACGCTTGTTCAAGTCCTCTAAAAGTCACTTCCAGAAGGTTAAAAAACAGAAGCACAAAGGTTATCAAGTCAGTGATTACAAATATGATGTCATTGTTGATCGAAATCCCTGAAGCAGTAAGAATACAGAGGAAATGTTTGGCCCACACGCTTCTTCAGGGTCCTGTGGATGATGGAGACAGAGGCGCGAGGTTGACAAACTGTGGTGGAATTTACTTTTGTATTAGTAGAAAAGTAAGCAGAACCTACACTTCTCCTAAAAAGTTAAATATGTGGCCATTTGGGTGCTTACAAATAACTAATGGTGTACTTTAAAATATAATTTATTTTTCTCTAATATTTTTTGGCAATCAGAAGTAATAATGGATAAAAGCGTCTGCTAAGCAAATAAATGTAAATGTAATAATACCTTCACTGTTATAGTAGCCATCATGTGGTTTGTAGCTAAACTCACCCTTATAAAAATTAGTTTTTGCCTAAAGTTCGCATTAAAAGATGCTAGTAATATTGTTTGGAGACAGGAGAGTTTACTAATGTTTACCATTTAAACATCTCAGATCAAAGAGCATGCTTTAAAATTCCAGGACATGGCGCCTCATGCAGTGTCTTAAAGTAAATCCTTTGTTTTCATTGTTTTTCCATATATATTAAACTCTTAGGAGATGTGAGCATAGACAAAAGCTTTCTGGGATTTACTTACTGTAGATCCAATAAGTAACTGCAATTGTTGCATATTTTGAAGACGGCATGAAAAAAAACAATAATGAAAATTGGAAAACACCCCACAAGGATTAAAGTAGATATTGAGCCAGGCTGAGAGGTGAAAGTTAGAGCAAAACACCGAAACGCAATCATGTTTTAGGTGTAACAACTTGTGGGGACGAGCAAGCTGAGCTATTGGAGCTGACTGTGACCTCGGAGCATACAGATCCCTACCCCTTATTTCTCCTCACATGTTATCTTATTTTTTAATGAATATGGGATGAAAGTGGAACAGGAAGAATAATGAGGGGCATGTGATAATGCGTCATAAAATTTTTTTTGTTTTTGGTTTTGTTTTTCATCTTGCTTACATTTTGTGATATGTTGGCCACATAAATGTGATTTCACTGGACATTTGTGTTCAGATTGGTTACAGCAGCAAAAACAAACTGAATACTGAATTTAAAATTGTCCTTACTTTTTTAGAATGCTTTTATTGATCAGCTTTATTATAGAAATCACTCTATAAAATTGATATGGCCTTTTTTTGCCCATTTGAAAGTGATTATAGGATGTTTTTGTTTTGCCAATAAATTCAAATCTAGCCAAAAGAACATTTGATATTTCTAAGTATTCCAACACAATGGTTTTAGGCAGATGTATTAAATCTTTTTTTATCAATATAGACTATAAAGCAATTCAAAAACCATCAATGTTTGGAACAAATTTACAATTAAGATCTGTAGTGAGGCAGCATGGTTGCGCAGTGGTAGCATTGCTGCCTCGCAGTAAGAAGACCTGGGTTCGTTTCCTGGGTACTACCTGTGTGGAGTTTGCATGTTCTCCCCGTGTCTGCGTGGGTTTCCTCCCACAGTCCAAAGGCATGCAGGTTAGGTGCATTGGCGATTCTAAATTGTCCCAAGTGTGTGTGTGTGTGCATGCCCTATGGTGGGCTGGCGCCCTACCCGGGGTTTCTTTCCTGTCTTGCACCCAATGTTGGCTGGGATTGGCTCCAGCAGACCCCCGTGACCCTGTAGTTAGGATATAGCGGGTTGGATAATGGATGGATCTGTAGTGATAAGTGAAGTTTGGTGTTGGTGGGGACTAAAAATCTTATTATTTTAAGCCAATGACAGAAGGGGAGATGGGACTGATAAACAATGGGAGGAGTTTGGCTAGAAGAAAATATTCATTTTGATTTTGCGAACAATTGGTAATCCCTTCATATATTCATACCCCAGCCCTCTTAATCCAGGTAAAGAATTAGCAGTGTGGCATGATACCCCACAAGGTGTGCTGCATAATCACTCATCTCAGTAATTCAACATGTAGCCGATGATTTTCCTTATTATACCTTAAAATTATGGAACTTCCCGCAGTATACAAAATATCCCATGATAATTAAGAGGAATCATTGCTGCTTACTGTTGGCCGCACTCTAAAATTTTACCCTTGTTCTATGGAATATGTATTTAATCAGGTATGGAGAATGTTATTACTTAGGATATGCATATCTTAAGTAAACAAATTTCATCATTCAAAGATGTACACTCTGCAAACAAAAGTCATGTCCCCTTCTCTATAGTCTGCATTTGTTACAGCCTCCCTGATGTACCTCCCTCCCCAAACTACTTTTTGCTAGACATATTTTCATATTTAGATAAAGGTATTTGTATATCTGTATTTGTTTATTTAGTATATATGTGCAGTTATATGTATAGATATTATATTATTTATTCCCCCATCCCATTCATCCTCTTGTGCTCTGTCTAGGTGCTGTCTGATTGTGCTGTTGTCCTGTTGTGTTGTATGTTGCACCTTTTTTCCTGGAGGATGTTATTTTGTCTTACTGTGTGCCTTAATGTATATGCTTGAGATGACAATAAAGCACTGCTTGACTTGTATTTTGCAAGTATGAAGCATAGCATTTACTTTCTGTGACCCTTGTACACTGAAATGTTGTGTGTGAAAGACCACTACAGCTCCACTGTAATCATTTTCCTTCTGCTGAACACCAATTCACTTTAAATTTTGTGCTTATTCCGATCGATCTCTGTTCAGACTTGCTGAATGCTGGAAATCGAAGTCCTCTCAGGAACTCTGGCACAAGTTTAGTGCAGTAACAAGCTTTATCTGAGCCCAGCTGATCAACGTTTAACTTTTCAGCAAGCATCATTTCCTTTGAAATGGATTTTGAGATTTTATCTTGTGTACCCATTTTATGTACCCACATGTACCCATGTTTGATAAGAATGTTCTCTTCAATACCCTACCTGAATACTTTCTGCAGATAGGCAAATGAAAAGTGCATTAAGTCAAATCTGGAGATGTGGACACTTTCAGCATAAAGCACAGTTAGTCACCTCAGCAGCACAGACATATAATCTAGAACAACTACTGATTATGTTGTTTTTTTGAAAAAAAAACTAATTTCTGACAAAAAAACATCATTAAATATCAATTAAAACAATCAAGATGTATTTCTCTCGATTATAATAAAAAAATCCTGGGACGAGACGTGACTTTTTCAGAGAGATACTTTCAAGTCCTGTGAGACGAGACTTTGTGCCAAGAGATTTAACCACTCGCAGGGCTGGAAATAAAAGACAAAGAGTAGATGACAAAGTAGAACGTCGTAAAGAATTCAAAAACATTTGCGAGATACACATTGTATTAGCGCAAACAAACAGAAATTATTACTCTGTGACATAACGGAAAAGCGAAAAGAGATCGAATATATTGTTCGGATTTAAACTTTAAGTTGGAGACTTGTAGATTGTCTAATTCATATTGCTATCAGGGAAAAGTAGTGTTTTTTCGCAGTGAAGAGGCGTATATGTGAGAATTAAAAGATTTGATGTTTGGTGAAAGTGAAATCCACATACACCAGTGGCAGAGATGCAAAGTGGCTGATACGTAGTGCAGGCAGGTGGGTTGGCGAGTGAAGCAAGCAGGGAGCAAAGCCCCCTAGTATTTGATAAAAAGTAAGTATTCACTCACAAGCATCTATAGTATATGATTCTTATTTTTGCTGGTAAAAGCAGGTGGGACAGTGACATAGTGGACAAAACATTACTGTAAAGATCACACATCCACATTCATCTGCTCACGATGGAGGAATACGTAATCACCAGACAACCTACTGTACATGTCTTTGGAAGGTGGGAGTAAAGCTCATGTGATACAAGGTGATTATACAAATTCCATTTAGGGAATAACCATGTTAGGATTCAAATCCAATCTCCTGGAGCGGTGAGGTAGCACTATGCTGGTCTGGTCTATATGAGTAAAAAATTAAACGCCCAAAGAGAATTGACGAGAGACATACAATGTAGATGTCCAGACAGGCAGGTTGGTAGCTTATGGAAGATCTTTTGCTCAAAGACTCTCTTCTGTGTTTCATGCCAACATGATAGAGATGGTGGTTGAAAACTAAGGGCCTCTGAGCCAGTAAGTAGTAGTTTATCCAGTTCATCTAAAGAGAACTCCCTTCACTCAGATAAGTAAATGGTCTGACTTTTTCTGCAACTGGTAGGGTATCACATTATGCTTTCTCTGTCTCATCTTGATGTTTGTTGTTGCAGTTACATTCTCATTGATTGCCAAGCCTCCCTTATTCCATTACTGTGCTAAAAAGCAAAGTTAGTTAGGCAATAAATGCAAAAAAATATTAAGCATGCTGGAGAGTTGAGTGTTATTGTAATTTCTTCTGTATTTTAATCTTCTTGTCTTCCAATATTTTTGCCCTTTTGTGAGTTGACCTTTTTTGTTTACTTCTAATAATGTCTATGCCTACATGCTTGGTTCCTGTTGTTCCATGATTAGTTATTGATTTTAGCTGTTCTGACAGTATATCTGTGTATTTCAACTGTCTGCCCACTGTGTTTTAAGTAAAACCACTAGTGCATGTTGCAAAGGCATACATTTGTAGAGCAGGATGTTGATATCTGCTTTTGGTGGCCTGACAAGAGGACTTCAGACTCTAAAGGATACTAGCCGAGTATAAAAAGGAAAGAATGAAATAATTTTAGATCTATAAAATATTAAACCATCTGCTTCTGTACAGTTATATACTGACTTGTAAAGGAATCTAAATTTTACTATCTTGTTGTGTCGATGCAGTAAGCACTGCGTCCTCACATCCATGAAGTCCTGGCTTTAAATCCCTGCCTGGTTCCTGTATGCGTGGAGTCTGTATGTTCTCCCTTTATCTGCCACAAATTTTCCTCAGGATGCTCTGGTTTTGCTCTCACATCCCAAAGATGGTTAATCTGTGACTCTAAATTGACCCTGTGTGAGGAAGTAAAGCAAGTGAGAGGTTTGCCAATGACAAACTGATGCTCCCTTTAGAAAGTTGGCACCTGCTTTGCATCCAGTACTGATGGGCTTCAGACCCAGTGACACTTAATTGATTGAAATGCTTTCAAAGTGAATGGATGAAAGTTAGAGGCTATTAGGTCTCTTGTGTTCTTGCTCTGTAAATGAACAGATAAAAGTTAGAGATTATTAGATCTTTTGTGTTCTTGCTCTGTACTTCTACATACTGCTGTCATTTTTAAGGTTTGATTTCCCATCCCACTGACATGTAACAGCAATGATTCTTATGGATGTTCCATATGGCAAATCCCCTTTTTAATATATACAAATGTGGAATCAGTTAACAATAATTACTCATATTTCAGCTCAATTTTGCCTTGAATGAAAGACTCAATGAGAACCTAAATCATGAAGAGTTTTATCTCTGTCAATACTTGACAAATAATAATTTGCAAAAACAGGCCTGATCCCACTTAATCCCTTCCGCAACAAACACTGTGTACAATTTGAAAATGAGACTGATTTTGTGACAGGATGCTGTTTGCTTGCTGCTCTCACTGCCAGGATTCAATGGATCTTTTCCATGCAATCGTGCGCCAGGCTTAAAAACTTGGCAGACTCTTCACCTTACACTTCCTTCAGCACGGAAGAGCTAGAAAGCCCCAGTGAATGGTGGAAACAATGCAGACAAGGTCCTTTTATTTACAAAATATCTGTGATCACCAGTCTTTTATTTTACAAGCCTCACCTGCCAGTTTTACCCTTCAGTTGCTGCTTTTAATTTCAAAGCAAATGCTGGCAACCATGTTATCAGTAACTAACCATGACAGCTAGAACTGCACTTCCAGGTTGGAATGACATTTTCTTGTAATTCCAATAACAACTATATCCACAATGTCATTGTCTTATATTCCTCCAAGCGTACAGACACAAATCACTTTGTTTGAAAACAGAAACCATCTTAAAGCAGTTCATTAACCCCGATCAAATACTTTGTTATGATAATGTAAAAGAATAGCGAAACATTAATATTAATAAAGAAATAAGCTTTGTTTCTCCATCATCAATAAACTCTTTCTCATATCTAAATGTGCAACAGGTGACTATGCAAAAAGGTTGGCAGACATCTTTATCCAGGGCAACATACAACATTTGAAATACAATTAGTTACATTTCTTTTGTTTTCTCTAATTGGAGCACAGGCAGGTCAAGTGACTTGCTTATGCTCACACATTGTCAGCTGCAAGATTTGAACCCACCACCTTAGAGTTTGAAGTTCAAAGCTTTAACCACAACACCACACTTTTTCTGTTATATAGTTAACGTTAAATGGATACATTTGCTATTTTTGCCCATCTGCTCTCAACAACCCATAATGACGAAGAAAGGTTAGTAAATTTACTAAAAATCAAAAAATGAGATTTACAGTGTTTTCAGAGCCTTAATTCAGTATTTTTAGAAGCCCCTTATGCAGCAAATGCAGCTTTGAATCTTCTTGGGTAAATCTCGACAATTATTCCACGCATGGATTTGCACAGTTTGTCCCATTCTTCCAGGCAGATCCCTCCAAGTTGAATGGGAAGCATCTGCAAACTGCCATCTTCCCATCTCTCCACACATGTTCTATGGGGTCTAAGTCTGGGTTTTCGCTGGGCCTGTCAAGGACATTCAGTGACTTGTGCTGAAGTCACTCCAGTATTGTATTAGCTTTATGCTTTGAGTCACTGTTGTGCTGTAAGGTGTGTACCCTGGAGCAGGTTCTTGGAGTTCAGTTTTTGTCTCATTAGATTAGAGAATATTTATCCTGATGCTCTCAGAGTCCTTTAAACCATGAAATGCCTTTTGATGAAGTTTGGCTTCTATCTAGCCTCTCTACCGTAAACATCTAATTGATGGAGTTCTGCTGAGATTGTCAAGCTTCCAATAGGTTCTCCCATCTCAGCAGAGGACTTCAGACCACTGGGTTCTTGGATACCTCTCTGACTGGACAGTCAACTCTTGGAAAAGTCCTGTTGGTTTTAAGTTTCTTCCATTTCAGAATTGTGGAGACTACTGTTCTCCTCTGAACACTCAAAGCTTTAGAAGTAGTTTTATACTCTTGCCCTGAACACCACAGTTTTATTGTGGAGATCTACAGAGAGCTGCATGGACTTCATGGTTTGTTTTTTGTTCTAACATGCAGTGTAAATTGTGGATGTTAGATACACAGATATGTGTCTTTCTAAAAGGTGTCCAATTAATTCACTTTTCCAGAGGTGGACTACAGTCAGGTTCTAGGCACATCTCAAGGATAATTAAAGCAAATCGAATATACCTGACTTTAATTTGGAGTGTCACAGCAAAGGATCTATATACTGTGAGATATTCAGCCCGGACACAACCAGACAGACACCGGCAGTTCATAAAAAACACACTTTTTTATTTAAACAAGTATCCTCAAACACTAGTCCCGCATACTCACAGTGCTTCCCGCATCAAACACCCTTCCTGCACCCTTGGCAGAAGTGCAAGTCACCCAGGCTCCAAGATGCTCGGGGCACCCACTGGCAGTGGCCACTGCCCCCAGTGGGTTTGAGCCACTTTGCACCATCCCTGTGGTCCCCTCATCATCCAGGGCGGTTGCCCCCCTCATGGCCCGGAGAATGTATAGACTGCCTCCCGGTCCTTCCAGGCATTCTGGCTCGGTCTGGCCCCCAGCCTCCTGCCACAATACTTACATACATAAAAGATATACATTTTTCATATTTAATACATTTGCAAATGTTACTGAAAACATGGTTCCATTTTGCCATTATGGGTTACTGAATGTAAATTATTAGGCAAAAAAGGCAAATCTACAACACAATAAAATGCAGAGAGTGAAGGGGTCTGAATTCTTTCTGAATCCACTGTATAGTCACATTTTCCTTCTTTGATGCAGCTTCTTCATACCTTGTTGAAAACAAGTCCAATGAATTTTACTTCTGTAGGGCAATGAAATTATAACTGTTGGTTCAGTGATTTGATTAGGATAATAAAACAATATTGTGGATGAAACTTCAACGTTTCATGTCCTCTGCCACTTTTCATCTTCAGAAACACTTTGAAATTACTTTTTCAACTTCACAATAAAGATACAAGTTATGCCTCACATAGCTACATCCCTCGACCACCATTTGTTTTCTGTGTGACATGTACTGTCCTCCTTTTGTATAATTTAGTTGATTTTTTTCTCTTTCTTAAGATCTGTCAAAACCTTTGTCACAGCTCACTCCAGCTTTTCATGCCAAATTCACTATGCACACTGAGGAGACCATTATATTGGGGGTTGAGAACACCAGAATGTCTGGTTCTTTTGCAGGGAGACACCAAAAACACATTGGCAGGACATGCTTGTGAAGAACAGCTGGAAGCTGGTGGGGGAAGAGGGCTTAAGTGATCATTTATGCTAGTCAAACCTTATTACAGAATATACAAAAGCAGATGAACAGGACTTTGTCAATGTTCTCACAAGAGAAAGATGCTCTACCTGGGAGGTTTCTCAAAACAACTCAGGAAAGACAAATCCAGATCAGAATAAACAGAAATAGAATCAGAGGGGTTGCTGAGCCACAACAGTAATTTCTAACGAATATTCCAACATGTCTGGTTTAAAGATTTTACCTTATCAGCGACCGTGCCATCATAGTTAGTTTTAGTTATACAGCAAGATAAAGTGCAATGAGATATTTCATTTGGACATTAAGTGAATGGAATATAATTCTACATAAGAAATGAAATGTGCAAAAAGTGTTTAAAGGGTCAAGGTCATGCTAGTATCAAAACTGTTGGAATTGTTATGTTTTCTAATGCATGCCATTGAACAAAGACTAATGAATGTGTAACCTGGAATGAAAAATGTTCCACAAAGTGCAAATAAGTGTGTTTTAATCAAGAGTGGGTCACTCTTTTTTTCAATTGAACCTCTGTTTTCAATTAACCACCCATCCATCGATTATCAAATCAAACCCACTGAATCCAGCTGAAGGTTGAGGGAGGCACATCCTGTCCTATCAGGCTGGGAGTGTGGTGTAGTGGTTAAGACTTTGAGGCTGTCGCTTCAGATTTCACTTCTGACACTGTGTGGCAAGTCACTTCACCTGTCTGTGCTCCAATTGGAAAAAACAAAAGAAATTAAACTAATTGTGTCTCAGATGTTGTAAGTTGCTTGGATAAGGCATCAGACAAATAACAAGGGTGTGTGCACACTAATACAAATAAGATGGAAATCTGGATTTTGCACACAATGACCCAATCATGATTTGGTTACAGGCCAGTGGAGCTGTGATGCAACAGTAATAACCAGTATGCCACACAAAATTCATTATACGAGGGACGTTCAAAATGTTTCCGCACTTTTATATTTTCGTTGGAAACAGGGAGGGCATGAGGAATAGTATTTGGTCGTATCTGAGAGTGTCATGTGACTAGTTCTGTATGGCAAGCTGGCTGCCCTTGCAGTTTAGTATAAACGTTGTCACCCTGTGGTGAAGATGGCTGTGAAATTTATAAATTGCATCCACAAGGAACAGAGTTCTGTCATATGCTTTTTGTGGGTAGAAGGTGTGCTGGGAACACAAATTCATCTCTACATTTGTGCTCAGTATGGGGATAAAGTTCTCTCTCGTAGAGTCATCTATGAGTAGATTGAAATGTTTGAAAATGGCCGTACTGGTGTGACGGATGCAGAGCTCTCTGAACGTCCAGCTACATGTGATGATGATGTGAAAGCAGCAGTGCATCAGTGGCTACGCGCTCAACCAAAAACATTTTTTGCTGATGGGATTAAAAAGTTGGTACGATACTGTGATAATTGCATCACAAAGGAAAGTGACTATGTAGAAAAGTGATGTAAATTCTTAATAAACCAAGTTAAAAAAAAGTGCAGAAACTTTTTGAACATCCCTCGTATATAATTCAAATAGTTATCATTTTGTCCTCTTACTCCTATTGGCATTTTAACAAAAATGGAAGCAGCTTACATCTTACATTATTTATCATACTTACTTCACTTTGGATCAAGTGTCTGTTTCTGGCAAGAATAGGTTTCAAACAAGAAGACAAGCGTAAGCAAGCAAGCAATCTTCAGTGTTTCATTATGGCATTTATTTTCTTGCACTATTTACAACTTACAATAAAGACCATCACTGCAATACACACTAGAAATGATAATATTACTGCGCCAAGCTCTGATTCTTCAGTTATTTCATTCAAATAGTTATCAGTTACATCAGAATTGACAGCAGATCAGCAGAAGTCAGTCTGCCACATTCTGAACCCATTCACTCATGTTTGGAATTATCAAGAGAGCTGAAGCCTAATCCATTAAGATCATATAAATGAGCAGAAACAAGGCATGGTTATAGCTTATTTGTTTCCCACACAAGATTATAAAATTAAGTCTTTTAAAATATCTTTATTCGCAGAACTACAGTACCTCTAAGGCTTTTCTTTTCAATACAAGTGTGTGCTGCATACCACCGAGATGCTCCTTGCACTTTGTGTTGTGGCCTGCCTTTCCTTACATAACACTACACCACACACTCCATTACTTTGTGGTACGTTAATGCAAAAGCATATTAGAAGCTGCCTTGGGTGTTTCCTCTTTTGTAGTATTGGGAAGTGAGTATGTGTCAGATTAGCCACAAAATTGCACTTCTAACCAACATGAATAATAGCCTCTAAGAGCGTCAACGGGTGGTGTGGAGGTGTAGAGGTTGTTTAGACATGTCAGAGAGAAAGAAATGTTACATCCAGTGTTTAGATATAATGCATATCTAAGAACAAAAAGTATACTTATGAAGTTGTTATATTAGGCAGTGTGGCATAAGAGCTAAGACATTGGATCTTAAGAAGAAGAAGGCTTCCAGTTTAGTTCCCACCTCACTTTTTGATCCTGTCATGTAACCTACTTGTGCTCCAAACAATTGTACTGTATCTTACCTTTTAAGTCACCAAATACACAATACGAATAATATTTTTGAAATGACAACTAACAGTAATCTTGTTTATGCACTTTACTAAGACTAATGTTTTCTTGTGGTCATTGTACTGTGTGACGTTTGTGTAACATGAGGGAGTATACCCCAGGATGAACTGGCATCCTGTGCAAGGGTAGTTCCTGACTTGCACCTAATGGCTATTGGTTAGGCGTAGACTCCCCGCATTGGAATAAGGGGTTCAGCAAGTGAAGGGATGGATATCATTTTTTCAAGAGTGCTGTGTAAAAGAGACTAGTCAATTATTAACAGATTTCTGTATGCTTTGGGTTCAGAATCAAAAGTGTCTATAGCCAAAGTCAGGTTGTGCAATTTTTACACTTAAGTTTTTGTTTTTTCTTATTGGGATGACTTTTGCGTCTTATTAATATAACTGTAGTGCACCCTTTTTCATCTTTAAATGTGATTTTTGCTGAGAAATACAGATGATTTACCAGTTTTGCAAAGTGTGCTTAGTCACAAAGTATTAACATCTTATTCCAATGTACAAATAATAAATATCTTAGTATTTGCAATACAGAGCCTTCAGCAGACTTGGCTTTCTTTATTGCATTTCAGTCATTATGGTGTAATTAGAGAAACAGAAAATCTGGATGAGTTATTTGGTCTCCTGTCATAATAGAAAGATTAAGCTCTGATGCTGCCGTACACTGCAGGCTACAGTTAAAAAAAACACCACAGATAAAAAAGTCTCTTGATCGTTCTTACAACAGATACATGGACTACAAAGTAAATTGTTTTCCATTAGGGATCTCTTAATAAAGTTATGTTGTCGCATCATGCCTCATAAAGGAATTGATCTCTTTGCTTTATTACAGACAGAAAACAAAACACATTTGACTTGTCTACCTTTAATCTCAGAACTAATACTTCAATGTAGGCCTAGTCTTGAATGAATTAATATGAGGACATTAATCTGTGTTTAGGACAGAGAAAAGCCCGTAGAGAAACATTCAATAGAGTTATAAAACATAATGAAAATGGAGGGTATCCAGAAATGTTTATAGTCTCGACATGCAAGACTCCTTGCAATGTTTTATAATACTAAGAGCATATCTTTAAGGTGAATGCCACACCCTTAACCAAATAACAATACGCAGATTAAAATGTAGCACGCAGTAAATGTCGGGACAGGTTATCCTGCATAGTGAAGTCTTTATTTTGTCTCCCTGGGTTTATGAAGCAAATCTTTTTTCCAATTAGCACAAAAAAGGTTTCTTGAATTCACACTTGAACTTGATTTAAGCAATTCAGAATGAGTCAAAAATTAATAACATGGAAGGTAGTTTGATTTTTCATATAAAAGGCTTGAGTGTGATTCTAATTCATAAGAAAGTACTGAAAATGTCTGAAAGCATTCTTGTCTTCTCATTGCTGTACATCTGAAATCACATAGTTTGTATTTTACCGACTACACCAATTACACAAACTAAAGAAGGTGAGAAAAGAATGTTTGGGGTTATGTGACAGAACATTTGGTTTGGCCCAAGCAAACATCATTTCATCACTCAAAATTCTTTTCTACAAAATATCAAACATGAAGTGCCATCAGAAGATGAGGGACACTCGTCAGCCTCTGTGGTGTTAATGGAGCAGAAGAAGGTTTATCTTCACAGTGTCAGACTGGTGGTCTAAAAATCATACAAAATAACAAAGATTTATTTTTTTAGGAAGTGGGTTGCTGAAAGAATCAAGATATTTTCTGATAAGAAAGCAAATGTCATAAGATAACACTTCCTATCATATAACTCAAAAAAACTTCTTATTGTTCCCAGCAGCCATCTACTCGTTTTCTGAATTCCTTATCACAGTTATAGGATGGATGGGAGTAGGAGACCATTGGACACAATACTGGATCTGGTCCTGGAAAGAGCATCCTTCAGTCTTTCTGACCTGGATATGGAGAGAATGTGCAAAGTTCAAACAGATGGGTCAAACCCAGGGACAGCACTAATCTTAATATGTTAAAGAAAATACATTTGAACATTTTGGGAATTTACATCTTCAACTGTCACATTCTCAGCTTTCTATTTGTACTGTGAAAGTAATTAGACTGTCTTAAAAGATGTTCATAAGCCCATAGTAACAGGGTGTTTATTAACATTTCCTTTCGTGTTTTGCCATTTTTGGATACACCTCCGGTCATTTTGTTGTATGTTATTATTATGATAGTGCCATCACCTTGGCAACATTTCATCTTTGTAGTTGTTGTAATCTTGTATTGTTTTTAATGGTGTTGTCCCTCATGTTTATAGCAATGTCACTTAAGCTATATCCACATTACTAGACATTAGTCTCCATTTTCACCTTTTGTACACACTGTGCCAGCATTTGTAATCCCTGAAAACTGAGACTTTTGAAAATGCTTTCCAGCGCTGTATAATTCTGAAAATACAGGCTCAGAATTACAATGTGAATGAGTGAACATGTTGACTTTTAAAAACACATACTCTTAATTGCTCTCTGAAATGCTTGTACATATTACATAGCTAGTCTCTTATTGGATTATTGCAACATCACATTCTCTAATTGTTAATCCTTCATGGAAGAAGAACCATGTTTCAACATTGTCAGCACAGAAAAGCTACTTTCCACAGTGGTTGTTAGGCTGCTGACTTATGACTGATGAATCTAAATTGCATTTTGTATAATCTGAATGCTGCATACATGTACAAATGGCAAATAAAGTAATTAACTTAAATTTTGCAATAAATCCAGTTGTGGGCAGCATTACCATCACTTATGCATATATGACTAGTGTAGGCAAACATCTATGTCATTTTCATTTTCAGTCATTTTAGTGTTGAAGGAGATCCTTTTGTCAATCAGTAGTTTGGGAGAAGATAATTTACATTTAATGACACTGTTTTTAAATGAACACTTAGTAGTGTGCACATAACCTTATTGATACAGGAGTGACATGACATACAGTATGATGTCAACATATCCTGCCCATTTAATACGATGGGACAGAAGGTTTAGTATCCTGGCTTTGGCACATTTCTTACAATGGCACTTTTTTTTTTATTGCGTTTTGATTATTTTTATTTTTTTTATTTTTGTCTATCTCTGACTATGCCCATGTCCATTCCTTTTTAAGGTGTTCATCTCCTGACATTATTTTCTGTGTAATACCCCTGGCTATTCCTACAGCCTGAGTCACAGCATAGTTTTTCATTATCGGCATGCCACTAATGAAAATTTGTTAGAAAGAAGTTGCATACCAGTAAACATCTAAAGAACACACCCTGACATTTGCAGCATAGTTTGGGACATTTTGTAGTTTCACTTTCTGTGATGAAATTTGAAAATCTTAAATTCTATTTGGTGTTTTTTTAACTTACTCTATATTAATTTTAGCTGCAACTTTGTATTTCAATATTCTGTAATATTTGCTTGTTATGGGCAGCACCATTTTGTCTCTTATGACAGCAGCCATATTGTTTTTAGCATCTTTTGTTGATCACGTTTGGCTGGTGGCATGAAGCCTAGCATTGAATTCTTGGGATGTGAACAAAAACGTTTAAACTTTTAGCTAAGTTGAAGATGAAAACTATTTAGGAAATCAAGCATTATAACAAAACAGCCTCCGACAAACCCAGGTAACAGGTAAACCAGAGACCCTTTCCCTGGACCATTCCTCACGAGTCCTCCTCAGAAAATAAATACACAATAAATGTTCCCCCACTGGTGCCTTTAATAACAGGTATGGATGTAACAGTGAAGCCATAATGAGCAAACAAAGTAGACAATGACATAGTGATTTGTGTAGTATTGACACTCTAAGAAAAGAAGTGTCAGAACTTTTTTCGATTCAGGAAACAATAAGCAATGTTGATCATCATAACACTTGTCAATACTGGCGATCTGTTGCTATTTTAGACATTTGTAGCACTGATGGTATTGCTTGTAACTGGGCTGCTTTTTGTGTTTACAGGTTCATTGGTAAGCTGGTGGTGCACAGAGTAGTATGTCATTTGCCCTTTTAGTTTTTATACAAGAAAATGATGTCAACTTTTAAAACACTGCACCAAAACGGAAGCATTTGTGTCTGTGAAGCTTTCATTCTCTTTGTTCCTACCAGACCTCAAACAATCGTCATGGCTCTCCAGCTGTAGGCATTCAGGAGTCTGTGAGTGCTTTTTCTTTTGCTTTAGTACTTTACTACTTTAACTTTCTTTCATAGAACAATTAAACTCTATGCTTCAATCTCATATTTTAGTACTTTAACATAATCATAGTGAAAACCCTTGCATTCTTTTTTGGGTTCTGATGTCACTGATGTTTTAAATGACTTTCAGTGGTGCACAAGAGAGTCACTTTATTTCAGAGTATGCTCTGCAGTGGGAGTGGGTTATCAACCATTTTACCAGATGAAATCCTCCTTGTGGTACGGATAAAAGAAAAATGTTCTACCAGTATGCTAAAAATTTACAGAAAACTTGCAACACATTTAAATGTTAAACATGTTATATCACAAAATGTGGAAGTAAGAAAGAACCTGCACATTTATTGGTCCAAGAAATGTGAGTTACTTTTTATGAGGTTGTGTGTCTTTGTTCCCATGTTAAATAAGCAAATGCTGCACTTGTTACCATTAATTTTGCCTCTGGGTTTAGAGGTGGAATGACAAATATTTGTAAGCCTAAAACATGGAATGACTGCTTGGTATGCTAGCAGACATTCCAGGTGCAGAATGTGGTCCATACATTGAAAATTAAATGTGCCAGTTTTGAGCTTCTGTAAATTGATGTTAAGTTCTGCATTCTGTGTATCTAAACACTTTTGACAACTTATACTAAATTTCTTGGATATTAACATCCCTATTGGATACACAAACTTTAAAGTACTGTTATTTAGGGGAAAACATCACAAGTTAAGGCTATGGCTTTTCCAGTGCTTTTCACTTGTAGCCTTAATTGACATACTTTTAATGATTCATAGGCAGTTAACCGTGCATTCCTGTAAAAACAGTCACCTAATGTGACATACCCTCACACTAACTAGTCAAGTTTGATTGTGTCTAAACAGGTTTGATCTTGTCTTTAGTCACTGGGGTGGGCTTGTGTGCATGAGAGCTGACAACCAATGAATTCTCATCCAAAAGTGGAATGTATTTAATGTAGCAATGTGCAATAAAGAAAAATCGATGTTTTGGACCTCACAAACAGAAGAGAGACTCATCTATCTGAGGTCTTGTGTTTTGGATACCACAACAGAATGAAAAAAACAGAAATTAAAAAGAGCAGAGATTGCAGCTGAACTCATAGATGCAGTTAACGTCTTATTCAGTGACGGCTCTGTTAAGCAGCATGATGTTGGCTGTCAAAAAAAGAAGCATCAGTCAGTAAATATGACATGAGCAGCGAATTTCAGGCACGGAAATTGACATGGTCAGGCAATGAGTTTAGCACATGTGGCTAGCAAATCTGACATACCCCACGATCTGAAGTCATGTAAAGTGTCAATGGCGTTACTGAAATGAATGTCTGCCTTTCTTATCTTTAAGTCTGATTTTGGTTTTGTGATTCTTGTTTTGCCAAATAGCTTTGTCTGTCTATCTTAACATTCTCATTCCTTCTTGTCTTTTGACTACATTTTTTGCCTACCTTTTTCCCTTTCTAAGCACCTTTAATTATGATAGTAATAATTTCTTATATTTATATAGAGCTTTTCACACTACGTAGAATACTTTACATACAGAGTGGAAAGCCACTTCATCCACACTACCAATGCTACACTAATGTGTAGCTTCCAGTTGGATGATGCAACGGCAGCTATTGTGTGCCAGTTTAGCTACTATGTGGTGAAGGAGTAAGAGGATAATCGGGGGGCAGTAGGACTAGGTCAATTTGGACAGTTTAGCCTGGATATCAAGGAACACCTTACTCTTTACAAACGATGCCTAGGGATCTTTAATGACCAAAGAGAGTCAGGACCTCAGTTTTAGGTCACATCTGAAAGATGGTGCCAGTTTTAGAACACAGAGTCATCTTCATTGCACTGGGATCCACATTCAGACCCCAGGGTAAGCTCCCACTGTTGCCCTCACCAACACCACTTCCAGCAGCAACCCAAGCTTTTTCAAGATGGTCTCCCATCCAAGTTCTGGCCAGGTCCAAACATGCTTTGCTTCAGGTGGATTACCTATTCTGAAGTGCATGTGGTATGCCTTTACCCTGAAGATATTCATAACAACACCTGCTTTTGGATTTTTTAAAATAAATATATTAATAAATTCCTTCCTGTAAGGCATTCTAATAAATGCTAAGATAAATGGTTCAGTTGTAGTGAATAAACTATTAATTAAAAAAAATAATAATAATATTGTAGATAGATAGATAGATAGATAGATAGATAGATAGATAGATAGATAGATAGAT
>JANRMT010062790.1:68457231-68469280 GCA_026402145.1 Polypterus bichir lapradei | reverse complement strand
ATTGAACTTTCTTATTCATGGCCCCATCTTCACGAAATTTGGTAGGCAGCTTCCCTGCGCTAACCGAAACCAATGTACATACTTATTTCGGTGGTATGACGCCACTGTCAGCCGCCATATTGAACTTTCCAATGTCACTAATTCTCCAACTTCCCGTCTTGGTAGAAGGCTGAAATTTGGCAGGCTCATTCCTTACAGATTACTTGCAAAAGTTAAGCAGGTTTCATTTCGAAATTCTACGCGTAACGGTCATAACGGTTGACAATGTTCACCATGTTCAACTTTCTTATTTATGGCCCCATCTTCACGAAATTTGGTAGGTGGCTTCCCTGCACTAACCAAAACCGATGTACGTACTTATTTCAGTGGTATGATGCCACTGTCGGCTGCCATATTGAAGTTTCCAACATCACTAATTCTCCAACTTCTCGCGTAGGTAGAAGGCTGAAATTTGGCAGGCTCATTCCTTACAGCTTACTTACAAAGGTTAAGCAGGTTTCATTTCGAAATTCTACGCGTAACGGTCATAACGGTCAACAGCGTCCGCCATGTTGAACTTTCTTATTCATGGCCCCATCTTCACGAAATTTGGTAGGCGGCTTCCCTGCGCTAACCGAAACCAATGTACGTACTTATTTCGGTGGTGTGATGCCACTGTCAGCTGCCATATTGAACTTTCCAATGTCACTAATTCTCCAACTTCCCATGTAGGTAGAAGGCTGAAATTTGGTACTTATTTCGGTGATATGATGCCACTGTCGGCCGTCATATTGAACTTTTCAACGGTCTTTGTTACTTATGGGCCCATCTTCAAGAAATTTGGTACGCGGGTTCCCAACGCTAACTGAATCCTACTTACGTACATATATACGTCCATAGCCTGCAGCTCGGTCACCGTGTGAGGCGGCGTTGGGTCCCCCATTGTTGGCTGCCTGCCTATATAAGGCCGTCTGTCGCTCCAGTCTCTACATTCCCTTCCTTGCTTCGCCACGGTATTCACGTCTCCCTGCTGATAACTGCAGCCTTTTTATTTAATCCACGGCTTCTCCGCTGTTTTATTGTTCATTTATTACGATTATAGTTATTGTGTAGGTATTTTAGACTTACTTTACATTGTTCAGGTACCCATTTCCTTTATCATTCCAACCGTACCCCCATTAACATGTCTATCGAGGTGATCACCATCGATCAAAGAACTGTCACTTACCAAGTGGTTTCCATGCCCGGAGATGGAACCTGCCTTTTCCATTCTCTTTGTTACATATTGCACGGCCATATCAGGCTCACTCTTGATACCCGGAGGAACATTGTGTCTTGTGTATTGAATGACTGGGACAGGTTCAAGGTGTGGACTGATGACGGTACAGGAGATAATTATACTACACAGGAGCACTAGAAGAGTGAAATGCTTAAGTGTACCGAAATGGCCAAATATTTTACACCTTTGGACAACCGCCAATGCCTCTTAAACATCTTAGATTCACAGGTGACGATTTCAGTAGTGGACACTTTGATGTTTAGAAATGTTTAAACTCTCAAAAGCTGGATGTGAAGTTATCAATGAAACTGGTTGTATACTTACAACGCTTGACAGATGCCGAATGTCTCTTCAACACAAGTCCTACAAATACTGTCGTAATTGAAACAAACAATGAAACTCAAACCGATTATGACAGCAACAATCCAAGCTGTGAGATTTGAAACAAGATTACTGTTCACATGGCCAACTGTACGTTGCATGCTCAAGAGTAAGCTCAGCGCACAGCTACAGCTTGGTCATATTACAACTGGAGGGCTGAACTGACAACGTGGCATACAAAGAGATCCTTAACAAATAATTATTAGTATATTTTCCCTCAGTTTAAAAAGGTTTCATTTTCTTCTTAATAAAAATTTTAAGGCAGTACTTCGCCGCTGCGAAACGCGGGTATTTTGCTAGTATATATATATATATATGACAGCAACACTCATCACTCACAACAGTGACAAAACAATTACATTGACAATCATGTTACGTTATTTTCAAAATGTTTCCTTTTCTTTTTCATTACTTCGTTAACACACTACTTCTCCGCTGCGAAGTGCGGGTATTTTGCTAGTATATATATATATAAGTCACCCTCGCTTCGCTCTTTTTTACCGTTCATTTAATCATGGCTAGTGGCAGAAAAATGCTAAAATGGAAGGAGGATTACACTGAGTATGGCTTTACCAAAACAATTATTGATGGCGAATCGATTATTCATAAAGCTTGAATTGGTGATCTGTTTTTCTGTGTTAACCTCATATTTTTTCATACTTCTCAAACCAAGGTGGTGCGAGGGTAAAATGCGCTGATCAATGTAATTGGTGTACCAGGAAATCATGCATTGACAAAAGTTCCCCTTTGCTTGTAATGCAAAGTGTGATTAAATTCATTATTTTTTAACGCGTTATGGAGTACATGCATCGAAGCTTCTCAGCTGGGCTTGTGCTAAGAAAAGGAAAGATTTTAAAAATAACGTAACACGATTGTCAATGTAACCTTTTGTAAGTAGTGCCTGGAGGATTCAGTGTGGAGAAACTCTAGAGACAGCGTGTGTATTAACTTGTGGATTTTTCTGTGAGTATTTGGTGGCAGTGTGACGAAGTTGCTTCGGAAGACGGCGTTAGCCGCGGAGCTCAGCTCAGAGTGAAATGAGGTAAATGGGAGAGGAGATGATGACGTGACTCCCCCACCCACCTTAACTGTCAATCCCCCACAAACACAGTCTCTCGGAATTTGCATAAGCACACCCCTTCACCTGCAATTTTAACTTAGTTACAAAGTGATCAAAACTCTCGTTTATATCCTGCGTCCCCTCATTAAACTTGTATCCCGCATTACCCGTGGGCATGAGAAACGCCAGCGGCAGCCTGTCTATGAACTTAATTTAAAGTTTAGGTTTACACCTCGCTTTCTTTCCGAAGTAGCAGCACTCATGAATATGGTAGTATATGTCACTCACTCGCTTCTTATTGTTTCGCTGCCTTCTCAATTATATAATGCATGTTTTCTTCAGCGCATTTTGGAGGTCTTCCTGGTTTTCTACACACTGCGTTGACAGTTAGTTCACGTGATTACGTGGGAGTCGTGATGATGTCACACGAAACTCCGCCCCCACGGCTTTCGAGCTCAACTCCATTACAATATATGCAGAAAAATAGCTTCCAGTTATGACCATTACGCGTAGAATTTCGAAATGAAACCTGCCCAACTTTTGTAAGTAAGCTGTAAGGAATGAGCCTGCCAAATTTCAGCCTTCTACCTACATGGGAACTGGGAGAATTAGTGATGAGTCAGTGAGTGAGTCAGTCAGTCAGTGAGGGCTTTACCTTTTATTAGTATAGATCAAGAGAAGAGTGTCTCAGTTAAGCCACCTCAGACCACTCCAAAGTGACGTTTTGTTAGTAGGTCACATCACAGAGATGAACAAACACTTTACTGATGCTTTGTAAGTGTAATAAAGACTTAAAGAAGTCTTTAAGGTCTTGTTACATAAAAGTAAATGAGTAACATATTTTTGCAGTACCTAAACTAAAGTATTACTACATATCATGTTCCTACTGACTGATAACAGGTAGGCTGGGATTCTTCCAGTTGAGCAAGTTAAGTCTAATTGCTAGTAGTGTGGCAGAGGTAATTACAATTAATTTGTTCTTCTCCACTTTAGTGAATTACGAGAGACTGTGACACCAAGGATGTCTGAGAGGAATTCAAAGATTTGTGCCCAGAATGAGGTTAATTTGGTGCACATCTAGAGCATGTGGCCCAGTGAGGCTGGAGCTCGATGGCAATGTTCACAGGTTGAATCTTGCCCAGGTTACATTTTGGGCAATTTAAAACTAGATAAATATGACAGATTAAACTGTAAGGTTTTATATCATAATCCCACTGCTGTCCTTCTGTCTGTTCCTTATTTCCTGACATCTGCTTTACATTAACGAAACTGAAACCAATCCCAGAAATACCAGCGACAGGCCAGAAAGCAAACTTTGGGGAGAAGGATTCAAAATGAATGTGGGACTACATTTTAGTATCTGTTTGATATGCTGTCAATAATAAATTACAACAATATACAAAATTCCACATTCAACCACTTTCAAAGATAGCCTTATTTTTTGAATAATATTCCAAAGGTGAGTAACTGTTAAACTAGCACAGGTGATATAACCAAGTTGAATTGAATGACCAGGAGAGGAGTCGTTAAAACAGGAAAGAGATTGAAACCAGAAAACTGGCAGAGAGAAAGAATATCAAAACCAAACTGTATTAAAGAGCCATGATCAAAAACAGAAGTAATGAGTCACTAGCCGTAAAGTTAATTAGGAAATAAAGAAAGTAAACAGCAAAGATTGTATTTGTATTCCGTCAAACTTGGATAATCACGGTTCTATAATTCCCACCGATATATCGTTGTGCCATGGACATAATTCACACAGGCACCACTCTCTATGACAATCAAAGATTCAGAACAGATACCATAATGCAAAATGGTGTTGACTGAAAGTAAACAAAAAAAAAAAAGATGAACCATTAAAAAAAAACAGGAGTCAGGGAAGGAATCATGACAGGAACCCTCTGCTATTAATTGATGTGTACTGCTGTGTGCCTTCAGATTTAGCAGAGACAGAAGAAAATTATTGAACCAAGGTCACTTTTAATAACCGAAAATACATGTTTATTCATTATTATTGTTGCCAATGCTAATGCTGGCTAATTTAAAATTTGAGAAAATAATTTTATTAAAAAAATAATGTTTATTGTTGAAATGTTTCAGCTATCATCTTTTGTTTATGTCAGCTGTGTATTTGAGGAAATTGTGGAGCAGCAGAATGCTGCAAATTCACAAACTGACACAGGTTTCAGAGCCTTTAAACAATTATGCTATGAATTGTATTTCTTTCGTTAGGATGCTAAATTGAAATATGGTGTCACTCAGTTTGTTGCTGTTTAATACTTTCTCCACTGTAATTATCCTAGATACACGTTAAGTGCTCCTTGTTACTATGGAAACTGAAGAAGCTGATGTCTCGGATCAGCCAGTTCATAAAATCTCCCCTTCCAGCAACAAGTTATGTAAGTAAGTCATTTGTGTAAGAGAGCGCACATCAAGTCAAAATATTTAGCCAGTAGGCTTAACCTATACTTAACCATTCTGCTCATTTATGATTTTTCTGAAATGAAATTGCAGTTCAGAACCATAATTTAGATGTTTGTGTTGTGTAGCTATTAGCTGTATTTTGTTACATGGCTCCTGTTTAAAGTGTTTTAAGTGTCCTGATCTATTTTGTTCTTGCACAAAATGGATGGATGTTCAGTACTACCAGAAAGCCTTATATCATAGAGATACAGGGTCTTGTGCTGTAGCAGTTTCCACATTGATCATACAGTAGCTCTGATCTGATATTGTGAACTAGAGGGGATTGTCTTAAATAGATAGATAGATAGATAGATAGATAGATAGATAGATAGATACTTTATTAATCCCAATGGGAAATTCACAATAGATGCCAGACCAAATGTAGCTAATCTTGTAAAAGGAGTTTATTATAAAAAAACAAATCAAAACACAAAAGAAACAATAAGAAAAAGGCAATAAACCTCATGCCTGTCTAGGCGAAACTAAAAAAAGGGTCATCCTATCTCCCAAAAGCATTCATAGCAAGGTGGCTGCTCCACTTGTCTACTTCAATTGTTCTTCCTTCCAGCCTTTCCTGCTCGTTTTTCCTTTTCTTCCTCCCACCAATTAAGCCCTTGTCAACACCAGTCCTTCTGGTAACTGAGCACGCTTTTTGAATCTGAACTGGTAAAGTTATCTGGGCTCAGGGGTGCTTCATGGAACTCCTGCGTCTTCTAGCTAGAGTTCCACATAGCAGCATCATTTAAGTAATCAAATTAGGATCCAAACACGTACTGAAAAAGCTGGGCTAACTCTAGGTTGTCCATTTCATCACGTGAGGGGCCAAGAGGCTGTAGATGAACTAACACACCTCCCTGCTGCCACTTGTCTGCCTCTAGATTCACACATATCCCCACTATTTTTTGTACATAGGGAGTAGCTAATTTTTGGGTAATTACTAACCTGGGGCATAGTGCCCTCTGTTGGTGCTCCCATAACCACACTAAGGTATCTACAGTTGTAACAGGGCAAGTCCTGGCCTACATCCATTCATTCATCCTCTTGGTCATTCCTTTTCATTCATTCCTTGTACTCCAATACCAATAATACTTACTGCATGGCTATACATTGTGAACTAATATATGTGTGTCCTATATAATATTAAGATTAATAATGAAGATGATAACAATGTAAATTATTTCCTTCAATATTAAGGGTCTTTAAACTAGAAAAAAATCTTACATATAAATCTGTGTCATAAAACTAATTAAACATCTAAAAGCTTCTCTAAACTTCTAGTATTCTAACATTCTCGAGTTCAAGAAGTATTCTGGCTTACTCCCAGTTTGCAACACTGCTGTTAAAATGGTTCAGGGGAAGATAATTTTTTATGTGAAACATATTGAAGAATGTAAGATGTGTTCAGTGTAGGTGGTCAGCAGTTTTCCTAATAATGCCATTCATTAATTTTAAAAGTATGGTGCTGTTATTTAATAACCTGTACAATTTCATGTCACTGGGCTATGCTAAAGCATTTCACTCTTTTATCTTCTGTAGTGTAGAAAATTTTTTATGTTCAATCGGCACAACTTCTTATGTGAGTTTACTTTTATTAAATATGCTTCTGGTGCTTTTATGAATTCACCAAACACACATCAAGTTGATCAACAGCTTTTTTTTTTATTTGTACTTTGTCATTTGATTTTTTTTTTGGGTCTATTCACTTGACCGGACAAAAAGGCAAAAGAGAAAGAATCTTGGCATACGCCAAAGAGGTTCCTTTCATTTCTGATTCCATTAGAAATCTGCTGCTGTAGCTGTGGACATGCACGGAATGCAGACAAGCACTTAATAATGGTTCAAATTATCCACATGATGTCCCAGTTTGTTTTTTTTTACTTTACCATATTATTGGGCACACGGTTTTAAAAAATTGGAACTCCTGGGTTCTATTTCTAAATAAAAAACTTGAAAAGGAACAAGATTACAAAAGTATATGATTCAGAGCTAGGAAATGTGCATAAAGCAGTATTTTTTTAAGACTATGTAGCATTGGGCATCTATTTAAAATTATGATGAGAGAAACTTTTTGTATATGTTTGTAAAGAAGTTTAAAATATCATCAAAGTAACAAAGTAACCCATGGAATGGCATCTCATCTCACCAAAATGCCACATGGTCAAAGATGAGTTGCATTAATTTTTTCCAAATGCCAGAGCCCCTTCCCTTCCAAATATAACACAAGAGCTAAAAGAAAATTTGACACAACAAACCTGAGATTGCCAATACTAAATGTCAGCTAAAAGTCTTATACAAAAACAAATGTATAAAAAGACCTATGATGATATTCATTACAATTGTACATATGAGCTATTTTTGACAGGACAATGGAACAGAAGTGCCAAGTATTTGTTTTGAAAAAGTAAAAAAAAACATGTACCGTAGCCAGGGTACATCACCTTTTTATAGGTCACTGTCATGTAAGTTACTTCATTTCATTTCACTTTCAACCCACCTGTTCTGATGAGATTCTTTGTAGCTACACACTGAGCTAGACAGACCAGGTCACCCTATTCTCAGAAAACCCTTGCACATTCTCCTGGGGAATTTCCATTAGCTCCCAAGCAAGTCAACAGGTATAATCACCATAGTGTGCACCCAGACCTTCCCCAGGACTTTTTCCACCCAGCAGTCACCTTGACTACATATGCAAACCACCTAATTTGGCTACTCTAATCCAAAATAGTGCTGATTTAATTCCACTATATTGCATGCATGCCTAAACCATCCTAATTTATTCTTCTATATCTGTAGTACTAGGGTGTTTTAACGTGTTAGCCATTATGAATGTAGAGGAAAGCCAAGCAAAATGTCACCTTTTATTGGCTAACTAAAAAGATTACAATATGCAAGCTTTCAAGGCAACTCAGGCCCCTTCTTCTTGCCTGAACAAGGGGCCTGAGTTGCCTCGAAAGCTTGCATATTGTAATCTTTTTAGTTAGCCAATAAAAGGTGTCATTTTGCTTTGCCTTTCTCCTATATCTAAAAGAATACCAGTTGCATTCTAAGATCTGCCATATCTTTATATATATATAAAATCCAACGTCTGTCTTTCTGTATGTCTGTCCTCTTTTCACGCGAGAACTACTTAACGGACCTAGGTCGTGTTTTTTTCTATAATTTGCTTGAACATTCTAGTTGATTTTGCGACTTCTCTCATCTAAGTGTCATAGTTCACTTGCAGCAGTGATTTATAAGCCCGAATCCGAGAGAGAGGCTGTGAGCCAAGGTGGGGGGGAGGGGGGGGAAGCAGAACCTCAGGAGTGGGGAGCTGGGCAGGGCACTCCTCACTCACATTCCAGTCAGGTGTTTTGTAGCGTACCTTGCCTATGCTTACCTAGCAATACCTGTTTGTTTATTGATTTTTGTCCTGTTTCATTATTACACGGGTGGAGCCGCGTGATACTGTTAGTTGGATAGATACCCAAACTATCCCAATTAATTCTTCTAAATCCAAAAGAGTACCAGATCCATTTCTAAGGTTTGTCATATTTCATACATACCCAAATTATCCCAATTAATTCTTCTAAATCCAAAAAAGTACCAGTTCCATTTTTAAGGTCTGCCATATTGCATACATACCCAAACTATCTCAATTTATTCTTCTAAATCCAAAAGAGTACCAGTTCCATCCTAAGGTCCACCATGTGTCATATTTGCCCAAACCACCCCAATTTATTAATCTACTAGCAAAATACCCACGCTTCGCAGCAGAGAAGTAGTGTGTTAAAGAAGTTATGAAAAAGAAAAGGAAACATTTTAAAAATAACGTAACATGATTGTCAATGTAATTGTTTTGTGACTGTTATGAGTGTTGCTGTCATCAAGGATTTGATTATCATTATTTCTTTCAATCAGGTTCGTATTTGGAGGATGTGTTGTGTTCAAGTTACGTTCCATGTTTGTCAACCGTAACAGATAACAGGTTTCATTCATCGAAGTGTTCACTACCCAAATCGGTACTCGTGAATCTAAGATGTTTAACAGGCATTCCCGGTATTAAGTTGTGGATTTGCCTGCAAATATTTAGCGGCAGCGTGTCTATGAACTTAATTTAAACTTAAGCTTTACACCTTGCTCTCCTATTGATATGTCTACAAAGGCTTGTTCAGATTCAGAGGGTTGTTCCTTTCTTACTACATCAATAAACAGCTCGTCTTCTTCTTTATCTGAGACATCACACACTGCATGCACGGGTTTACCTTTCCCAGTCATGCAAACTTTAGCAAAGTGGTTCAATTTACCACATTTTTTACACTGCCTGCCTTTAGCTGGACATTGACATTTTCCACCGTGTGCTTTGTTTCCGCAGTAGCTGTACTTATGAATATGCTTGTATGCGTCACTCGCTTCATATTCTTTTGCTGCCTTCTCAATTGTGTAATGCGTTTTTTGTTCAGCGCTCTTTGGAGCTCTTGCTTGTTGTCTGCGTACTGCGTTCACAGTCAGTTCACGTGAGCCGTTCGGAGTACATGCATCAAAGGTTCTCAGCTGTGGTTGTGCTATCTCGTGCGATCTTGTGATGTCCACGGCTTTATTTAATGTTAGCTCAGACCCGGCACTTAAAAGTTTCTCTCGCACTTTCGCTGAGTTTGTGCCAAACACTATTCTATCCCTGACCATCTCATCTTCGTTGGCATAAGCACAGTCCTTTACCAGCAATTTTAACTCCATTAGAAAGTGATCAAAAGTCTCGTTTATACCCTGCATCTTCTCATTAAACTTGTATCTCGCGAGTATCTCGTGCGATTTTGCGATGTCCATGGCTTTATTTAATGTTAGGTCAGACCCAGTACTTAAAAGTTTCTCTCGCACTTTTGCTGAGTTTGTGCCAAACACAATTCTATCCCTGACCATCTCATCTTCGTTTGCATAAGTACAGTCCTTCACCAGTAATTTTAACTCCATTACAAAGTGATCAAAAGTCCCTTTATACCTTGCGTCTTTTCACTAAACTTGTATCTTGCGAAAATCGTATTCAACACACATTCAGGTATTGTCTTAGGCATGACAAACGCCTCGTAGCGGCAGCGTGTCTATTGGATTGCTGCTGATGGACGCCCTTATATGGGCAGGCACTCAATTACGTGGGAGGCATGGTGATGGGTGACGCAACTCCGCCTCACACGGCGACCGAGCTGCAGGCTATGGTCGTATATATGTACGTAAGTAGGATTCAGTTATGACCGTTATGCGTACAATTTCAAAATGAAAGCTGCTTAACTTTTGTAAGTAAGCTGTAAGGAATGAACCTGCCAAATATCAGCCTTCTACCTACACGGGAAGTTGGAGAATTAGTGATGAGTCAGTGAGTCAGTCAGTCAGTCAGTGAGTGCTTTGCCTTTTATTAGTATAGATATCCAAATTTGTCCCAGTTCTGTTCTAAGGTCCACCATATTGCATTCATGCCCAAACCATCCTAGTTGGCTCTTCTCATTCCAAAGTCCACCATATTGCTGAGCTCCTCACCTTATCCCAAAGAGTGAGCCCAGCAACCCTGCTTCTGAACCAAATATTGGCTTGTATTCTTGATCTCAGTGTTTCAGACATCACTCAGAGCTTGCAATTTGAAATCTTTAAAATAAATGCCAGAAAACACAGGTTTAAAGTAATATTTGCATACCCAAGCTTCCTTTAAAAGTTTGAATTTCATTACACATAATAAATTATCCTGTACGGTAAAACACAAAAGACAGTTTCCAATTTTAGCATGTACAGCATTAATTGTGGTAAACAATTTGAGAGAAAAAAGACTAATAAAGACTAGAACTGATATTATATACTGCATGTCCAAATTTTCTCCTGAGAAGGATACATCTGGAGATGATGTTGATATGAACATTGTAGAGGGCTGACAGCTCAGCAGATTGAGACTGAGATATGTTGCCACACTGCTGTAAGAAACTGTGAAAGTGCTATATTGAGGCTAAGAAAAAAAATGTAATAAAGCTTTGCAATTCTAATTGACCTCAACCACACTCTAGGCATTTCTAAATGGCCCTTTGAGTGTCTATGCACATCTGCATTGTTCAGGCATCCTCGTACCTATCCAGCGCAGCTTCCTGTGGTCATGTATGTAATGAGAACACATGCACATCAATTCAGGTGGTAAGGAAGTCTTCACCTTTCAGAATATATGTTTAATTTTTTCATAATACTAATTTCTTATTGGACAATAAACATATTTACCAATTTTCAGCTAACAAGATGTATTCAGTATACTGTGACAAATAGACACACTTTTCTTTTAATACTGGTAGAGTTGTATATTCAAGTAATGCAGTCACTACAAAATGGCAATATTCAACTTAATCCTACCTCTTTAGTCCAAACTCCAACCCCACCTTTAAACTTCAATATAACACTCCAATTACCAAAAGCTATAACCCAACAATAAACACAACTGTTTGAAATCCAACATCAAATAAATCATAAATAACAGTTCAATTTCACTTGCAGTGCCACAGAGCCTCCTGGGACGTCAGTGCCGTCCGTCTGTACATCACAATATGGAAGTCTCTATATGTTGTACAAAATTCCTTCTAATTTTTCCTTGTGTAACAAAAATTCCTGTATAAATCATCCATCCATTCATTCCTTCCTATTTTTCCTGAACTCACTTAATAAAAATAAGTGGGGTAGCCTGTTCTGGGACTATCAGGTACAAGTCAGGAGCTAAACCTGAAGAGACATGTTTACTTTTTATTGAAAACTAGCAGAATACCCGCGCTTCGCAGCGGAGAAGTAGTGTGTTAAAGAAGCAATGAAAAAGAAAAGGAAATATTTTAAAAATAACGTAACATGATTGTTAATGTAATTGTTTTGTCATTGATATGAGTGTTGTTGTC
>JANRMT010062790.1:68408902-68456831 GCA_026402145.1 Polypterus bichir lapradei | reverse complement strand
GGGCTCAAAGTGTTAAAAAAATCTGTACATACTTTCTCAATGAAACAGCATATCATAATCATAACGTACGTTTGTGTAGAACCACGAGTCCTGAGCCTTTGTGTAGTCCAAACAAATAGAATCAAACCAAACCAAACCAGCCTAGATTAGAAAGCCGGCTTATTTAATCGTTCTAAGCGACAGGCAGCTCTGCACACAGTGACAAACAGTCAATTCAGAGATCGCCGCAGCCCCGCTGTCTTTTGCCGCTTCTCTTGACTCGCAATCCCGTTGAGGAACGTACGCGTCTCACATGAAATCTATCGCCTTCGCGACGCAACTATGAAACATGCAAGTTGAACGTTGACTAAGGGACTACACACATTTAGAGTTTTGGTCGCGCGTAGTAAACACATGGTAAGCAATGGAACCGTTCATTTTAAAAATAACGTAACATGATTGTCAATATACAGTAATTGCTTTGTGAGTGTTGCTGTGATCAAGGATTCGATTATCATTATTTGTTTCAATCAGGGTCGTATTTGTACGATGTGTTGTGTTCAAGTTACATTCTGTGTTTGTCAGTCGTTGTAAAGATTAAATTCTGTAATTACAGCCACATTAGCTCCACAAATGAGACACACGGGTTTACCGGCAATGTCAGTAAACATATACTCAGCCTCCCATCGGTTTTTAAAGGCTCTATTTTCAGAATCAACTTTTCTCTTCGGCATCGTGTGGGCTAGCTTCGCAATAACTTGCAGCAACGCGGTAAATGTTCGGCAAGGCAGCTGAATCGCTGCATTATGGGATCTGTAGTTTATTGTGTTACCAGCGCTTCATATACCCGGGCCATTAATAGCAATAATACAGTATATAAAATGATCTCGCGGGCCGGATATAATTACACGCCGGGCCGGATGTGGCCCGTGGGCTTTGAGTTTGACTCATATGGACTAAATTGAACTTGAAAAGAAATATTTTTTGGAATGTGATCGCGCAAGTCAGTACATCGAGCCCGCGTGCTATTGTGGTTTTGCTTGTGTGCTTCAGTAAGTTACCGTCCCCTCGCTCTTACTTTTTTACCGTTCATCTAATGAATACACTGAGTATGGCTTTACCAAAACAATCATTGATCGCGAATAAAGTATCCATTATTCATGAAGCTTCAATAGGTGAATAGGTGATCTGTCTTTCTGCGTTAACCGCATGCGTTTTCATACGTCTCAAACTAAGGGGATGCGAGGTTAAAATAAATCGAGAAGCGCGCGTACATACTTAGTGCAGGAATCGAACCTCGGACGTGGGCGCTACAGACGAATGCTTTACCATCGCGCCACTGCGTGTGGTTTAGCTATTCGAGCGTAGCAGTGTAATTAGGTTTTTGTTCATCTGCGCACTGCGTCAGTTCACGTGAGCTGCTGAATATGGTTTTATATATATGTCACTCGCTCGCTTCTAATTGTTTCGCTGCCTTCTTAATTATATAATGCATGTTTTCTAAAGCGCGTTTTGTAGCTCTTCCTGGCTTTCTACGTAATGCGTGATTACGTGAGAGGCGTGATGATGTCATACGAACTCCGCCCCTCCAGCTGAACTCCATTACAGTAAATGGAGAAAAACAGCTTCCAGTTATGACCATTACGCGTAGAATTTCGAAATGAAACCTGCCCAACTTTTGTAAGGAAGCTGTAAGGAATAAGCCTGCCAAATTTCAGCCTTCTACCTACACGGGAAGTTGGAGAATTAGTGATGAGTGAGTGAGTGAGTGAGTGAGTGAGTGAATGAGTGAGTGAGTGAGTGAGGGCTTTGCCTTTTATTAGTATAGATCTCTCTAAAATGCTTTAGACAGTTTAGGAGGCATAGAGAAATTGAGTCAAAAGAAATAAATATTCGAAGTGTATTTGGTTAACCAAAGTTTTTTGAGGGAAAAGAAGACTGATTGTTTACTTCACTAGGAATTTACGGTCAAGACTTTGGTCTCTGCATATACGGCAGCTCACCTAGCAGCTTGTTGCAAAGTCTACCAGTATGCAGTAGTAGAGGTCATCTGTTTGTTACTTTATAATTCTGGAAACACTAAACTAATGAGATTCAGTTTTGATAATATGTTGATAGCTGACATTATGAAAAAATTATTTGGAGCAAACTGCAAAATATCTACACTGTGTGGTCCTCTGTTTCTCCTCCTCCTATTGCTCATTTCTCCTTTTCACTCTTGCACACATACACATAACCCCCTCTTTTTGGGTTATGTGTATAAGATTATTAATAATCATTCCATTATTTTTTCATTTTGATATACATATACTGTGCATACTGTATTCCATCTTTTATACTGTCACCGTCACTTAGTGTTGTTTTTTCGTGTTGGTTACCATTTCTATGGTACTTTGTGGTCTCGTGGTCAGTGCCTGCAGAATGCATAATGTCATGATTGCAAATGGTGCCTAAAAGTGGTAGCACACAGCATCTCACATTTCAAATCAAATGTTTTTTTTAGGACACTATGACTATTTTTTTTTTCTCTATGTCTCTCTTTAAACAAAGTTCTTCAGCCCATCTCTTGACTATTCTTTTGGTTTAGCCATTTAAATAACCTTTTCATCTGGTCCACTTGATTAATTGTATCTCTGTAGTGCAATTTTGGAGGTTTTTACGCATGAGGATTTGAAAACTGACATTTGTGTTATGTTTGGAATGGAATTTGCAAAGTAAAATGTTACAACCATCGTATGTATCTTTATTTATGCCACACCTGGAATCTATTTACATGACTGCTATTATTTCATTAGTGACATCACAGGAATTGATTATATAAATACAGTGCTGATCACACACTGCTTTATCCCTTGGTGGATTCTCTTTCATCCTTTTTAGCTTTAAAACAAGTAGGCCCTAACAGTAGGATTATGCGTTCTGGTAATGACCTCTTTCATTATCTGACTTTCAAGTTTGTAGTGAATTTTCAGTTTTTGATTTGTTGGTTTCATTTTCCTCTCCTTGTTTTGACCATGGCTATTTACTGTGTAGTCAACTTCCAGTTTCTACCATCACCATTTCCATAAGCACAAGCTGATATAGCACATTGCTGCACCCATAATACCTAACAATCCTACTGGACTTGCCCTTGTCATTTTTTCAGGGAAAATACTTGGTGGTAACATGAACTATAAACATATACAGGTGCCTGACTTCTTGAGGTATTAACAAGTAAGGCAAGAGTACTTGGGAGCAAGTGCCATCAGATTGTGGGAATCCGTGAGTAGGATATACAGTACAGTACTGTCAACTGTGATTTGGACTTAATCTTTGAATGCAGTAAACCCCATGTTCTTTATCACCAAGATGCAAGGCAATATTTTTTGCAGACGTTTTTGAAATCAGACTGTGTTCAGAGCTTCATATAAGTAAGTGAACCATGAAGGTTATTTTAGTTATTAGAGGAGGGCCATTGTTTCATTTGAAAAGGTGTTCAGCCAGCCATAACTTGCAATGCCTCTTGTAGAATCAGTAGACTGATTACTGGATCAGAACATTTAGAACATTAAAGCAATTTATACATCTTAGTAAAATTTCCTGTTAAGAAATAGAAAGATGCAGCAATTTGTGATAACATGAATTAAATACATCTATCTAATGTATTATTATTATTATTTTAACTGTATTAAATTATAAGTATTTTCTTTTCAGATAAATCTAATAATTGGTCACAAGAGGTATATATCAACCTTCAGCATCACCATCTGTCGATGCGCCATTTTCACTTCATGCATTTTACCTCAGACTCAATGAGATAGCAGTTTTTATGTTCATTCAGTTACTTTCATTATTATTTACTGTAATAACATCAACAGAATTAGTTTCATGTATTGAATCAATGAACCTGTTTCCAAAAAGTATAATTCAGCATTTAATTATTTAACTGTAGTTTTATTTTGACTACATTAGGACTTTGAATTGTTGTACAGTACTCCAGCTTGACTCTTATGTAATCTTTAGTTAGCCTGTTCTTTTTAATTCAGTTCAATTCATTCTTATTATACACTAGCAAAATACCCGCGCTTCGCAGCGGCGAAGTACTGCATTAAAATTTTTATTAAGAAGAAAATTTAACCTTTTTAAACTGAGGGAAAATATGCCAATAATTATTTGTTAAGGATCTCTTTGTATACCACATTGTGAGTTCGGCCATCCGGTTGTAACATGACCAAGCTGTGCGCTGAGCTTACTCTTGAGCATGCAACTTAGAGTTGGCCATGTGAACAGTAATCTTGTCTCAAATCTCACAGCTTGGATTGCTGCTGTCATAATCAGTTTGAGGTTCATGGTTTGTTTCAATTACAACAGTATTTGCAGGACTTGTGTTGAAGTGACATTCGGCATCTGTCAAGCGTTGTAAGCTTACAACCGGTTTCATCGATAACTTTACATGCAGCTTTTGAGAGTTTAAACATTCATAAACATCAAAGTGTCCACTACTGAAATCGTCACCTGTGAATGTAAGATGTTTAAGAGGCATTGGCGGTTGTCGAAAGGTGTAAAATATTTGGCCATTTCGGTACACTTGAAAGCACCAACCGAACAATTCAGCGGCAGCCATCAACTCACATGCAGAACCATAGGTGAAGGGCTTAAGCATTTCACTCTTCTAGTGCTCCTGTGTAGTATATTTATCTCCTGTACCGTCATCAGTCCACACCTTGAACCTGTCCCAGTCATTTAATACATAAGACACAATGTTCTTCCGGATATCAACAGTGAGCCTGATATGGCCGTGCAATATGTAACACAGAGAATGGAAAAGGTAGGTGCCATCTCCGGGCAAGGAAACCACTCGGTAAGTGATAGTTCTTTGATCGATGGTGATTACCTCGATAGACATGGTAATGGGGGTTGAAATGATGAAGGAAATGGGTACCTGAGTAACGTAAAGTAAGTGTAAAATACCTATACAATAACTATAATTGTAATAAACAAACAATAAAACAGCGGAGAAGCCGTGGATTAAACAAAAAGGCTGTAGTTATCAGCAGGGAGACGTGAATCCCGTGGCGAAGCAAGGAAGGGAATGTAGAGACTGGAGCGATGGACAGCCTTATATAGGCAGGCAGCCAACAACGTGGGAGGCGTTGGGATGGGGGACCCAACGCCGCCTCACATGGTGACCAAGCTGCAGGCTATGGACGTATATATGTACGTAAGTAGGATTCAGTTAGCGTTGGGAACCCGTGTACCAAATTTCTTGAAGATGGGCCCATAAGTAACAAAGACTGTTGAAAAGTTCAATATAGCGACCGACAGTGGCATCATACCACTGAAATAAGTACGTACATTGGTTTCGGTTAGTGCAGGGAAGCCGCCTACCAAATTTCGAGAAGATGGGGCCATAAATAATAAAAGTTCAACATGGCGGACGTTGTTGAATGTTATGACTGTTATGCGTAGAATTTCGAAATGAAACCTGCTTAACTTTTGTAAGTAAGCTGTAAGGAATGAGCCTGCCAAATTTCAGCCTTCTACCTATACGGGAAGTTGGAGAATTAGTGATGTTGGAAAATTCAATATGGCGGCTGACAGTGGCGTCATACCACCGAACTAAGTACGTACATTGGTTTTGGTTAGCTCAGGGAAGCCACCTACCAAATTTCGTGAAGATGGGGCCGTAAATAAGAAAGTTCAACATGGCGGACGTTGTTGACCGTTATGACCGTTATGCGTAGAATTTCGAAATGAAACCTGCTTAACTTTTGTAAGTAAGCTGTAAGGAATGAGCCTGCCAAATTTCAGCCTTCTACCTATACGGGAAGTTGGAGAATTAGTGATGTTGGAAAATTCAATATGGCGGCTGACAGTGGCGTCATACCACCGAAATAAGTACATACATTGGTTTCGGTTAGCGCAGGGAAGCTGCCTACCAAATTTCGTGAAGATGGGGCCATGAATAAGAAAGTTCAATATGGCGGACGTTGTTGATCGTTATGACCGTTACGCGTAGAATTTCGAAATGAAACCTGCTTAACTTTTGTAAGTAAGCTGTAAGGAATGGGCCTACCAAATTTCAGCCTTCTACCTACATGGGAAGTTGGAGAATTAGTGACGTTTGGAAAATTCAATATGGCGGCCGACAGTGGCGTCATACCATCGAAATAAGTACGTACATCGGTTTCGGTTAGCGCAGGGAAGTCACCTACCAAATTTCGTGAAGATGGGGTCAGCCTTCTACCTACACGGGAAGTTTGAAAATTGGTGACGTTGGAAAGTTCAATATGGCGGCCGACAGTGGCGGCATACCATCGAAATAAGTACATACATCGGTTTCGGTTAGTGCAGGGAAGCTGCCTACCAAATTTCGTGAAGATAGGGCCATAAATGAGAAAGTTCAACATGGCGGACGTTGTCGACCGTTATTGACCGTTATAACCGTTACGTGTAGAATTTCGAAATGAAACCTGCTTAACTTTTGTAAGTAAGCTGTAAGGAATGAGCCTGCCAAATTTCAGCTTTCTACCTACATGGGAAGTTGGAGAATTAGTGATGAGTCAGTCAGTCAGTCAGTCAGTCAGTCAGTCAGTCAGTGAGTGAGTGAGGGCTTTGCCTTTTATTATTATAGATTACAGTTCAGTGAGGATCATTTGTTGCTAGTTCCAATGAGGCAGAAACATGCAACAGCAATACAGTGCTTGGTAGCCATAAAATACACTGTAGACAATAAAAAAAAGCAAAAATGATAAATACATTTGTTATTTTCCAAAATAAGAACAAATAAATAAATCCCATATATGTGGCATGTGTGGTGCTTTACTGAAATAGCTAGCTTGAAATATAATTTTAATGAAAGTAACATCTATTCTGCTATGCCTTCTTAAATTATTTCATTAAATGATTACATTTGTATTTTGGATTTCAGTAACAGTCTTGAACCAATGCAGACTTGAAAACATCCACGAATCACAGTTTAAAAAAGATAATTTCTATAAAAGGGCAGCATTAATATAAAGTCAGAAAAGAATATGGCAATTTGCAAATAAACAAACAAACAACTTGACATTAAGCATATGGGTAAAAATTGGAGCATCAACGCGAGTACACAGGACTAAAATTGACCATCTGCCCAAAAATTGCGGGTAATCATCCTTATGTCAGTTGAAGTCCATTATGGACTGAAAAAGTGTACTGTACATTATGTCATAACCGACATGCAAGTCAAAATGTTTTCACATGTATTATTTCAACAGAATTAGCTACCCAGTAAATGACTAATTGATTGTAAGGTCCATCTGATAATTTTGAGGACCCAGTGGTTTGGTTAAAAAGCTTGTAAAGCACACACAATTTTTAGTTAGCCTTGTGGTAGATAAAAATATTAAAACATACTGTAAGTGGATGGATAGGTGGGTGGGAGAACAAAGAACAGTGGAGCTACCTGTCCTTGGGTACTTAAATATAATTCTCACATAGAACGAACATGCAAACTCCACATGGACCATGTACAGGGATTGAACCTAAGGCATGGCATTCACATGTTTAAGCAGCAGCAGCAGTAGTCACTTTTAGTCCACTTATTTGAGGTGTGTTTAATTGACAGAACAATCCCAATACAAAGTATAATGTAGTTCTGACATAGGGCAAGAATAACTGAAGCAAACTGTTTCAATCAGTTCCTTATAAACTGCAAGAAAATATTTCTACACAAAGTAGAATACATTATACTAAAACCAAGCCTTTTATTATGGTCTAAAGTGATTGAACACATATAAATTAGGCATTTTAAAAGAGTTAGCCTCAAACACTGCCAGGTAACTCTTTGCTCTTAACGCATAAAGCTGTCCAAGGAACCAGTAAGCATTTAAAGCATTTAACAAGTGGTCATAGCATTTCTTAAAAATATACATTAAGGTAGCATACTGTAGCATTTGTTTGTTGTCTAAACAAATCAGGTTACTTTAAAACTGTGGGTAACAAATCAGGCCTCATTCGAGATGGTTTGGGTATTTAGTGAGGTGTACTAGACACGGTCCTTTGAGAGAAGACCCTGAGAAGACACCGTAGGGATTTTTTTTTTCTCAACTGCCTTAATAGCACCTGGGAGTTCATGTTCTTATACATATGCATATGCACATACATCTCACATATACGAGGTGAGACTCTGAAATAACTAGACCGGGCTTAGGGCTTTCCCACAAAACCGTCTGGAGGTCGGCTGGGCGTGAATCATAGAACTATCTCTACTCCTACACACCCTCTCAAACCACCGACTGGCTAGGTATATCCTGGGAATAGCCCAGTCAGTATTTGCACAATAATTGCTGCATGAGTTGCAGCGATAATGTCGGGTGAAAAAATCGAACAGCAAATCAACATCAAATTCCTTGGGAATTTTCTCTTTTTCCGTAAAGCAGTTATCGACTAACAAAATCATTCCTGTCCTCGATCATCCTCCCTATTCGCCCAATTTAACTCCATGTGATTTTTACTTGTTCCCGAAAATCAAAAGTGACCTGCAGGGAACACATTTTTCTTCAATGGATGAAGTGAAGACAAAAACGAGAAGCCTGTTGAAGAGCCTCAAGCAAGATGACTTCCAGCACTGTTTCAATAAATGGTAGATACGTATGGAGCGGTGTAGAGATAAGGAAGGGGAGTATATAGAAGGTGACAACGTTTAGAATGCTGTAATTCATCAGTAAATGTTTTTTTTACCAATCCGGTTATTTTTGTGTCTCACCTCATATGGAGTTATCTCTGGAGAGCATTTTCTACTGGAATGATTTTCTCAAAATCAATAGGATTTTATTATTTTGGTAATTCTTTTTTGAGTTATAATGTCTACAGACTTGCATCTTAAAATACACACACACACAAACAAAGATCACTGAAATTGCATTCAGGGATGTCTAAAATATATAAATCTTTTGAAAACTAAGATTCATTATATGTGTACCTATGTGAACTATTTGCAGTGAACATGTACCATTTTTTTCCTCCTTACTGATTTCCTCTATTATTTCATGTTTTTGATACTGAATGTTTTCACGTCTTCAGGCATCATTTAATATTAGATAATAGGTCATTTGGCACCTTTTATCTAATATAATATTAGATTTTAGTTGAAGACCTAAACCATCCATCCATCCATCCATTATCCAACCCTATATCCAAAGCTATATCCTAACTACAGGGTCACGGGGGTCTGCTGGAGCCAATCCCAGCCAACACAGGGTGCAAAGCAGGAAACAAACCCCGGGCGGGGCGCCAGCCCACCACAGGGTGCACACACACCCACCCACCCACACACCAAGCACACACTAGGGATAATTTAGAATTGCCAATGCACCTAACCTGCATGTTTTTAGACTGTGGGAGGAAACCCATGCAGACACGGGGAGAACATGCGAACCCGGGTCTCCTAACTGCCAGGCAGCAGCGCTACCCACTGCGCCACCGTGTCAAAAATGTACCATAATAAGGGAAGTTAGGAAGAAGAGAATATGTTTTCTTGACATTATATAGGGAAAGTAAAAAAGGATGCACAGATAAATTTTTGACAATTATGGCAATTAGTAGCATTTGATAATCTATTTAAATGTTAAGAAGAAAGAAAGAGGTCCATCCTGTGAGTGATTCAGAATTCACTAGTTAGGTGGAGAACAAACAAATCTAAAGTAGTGCAATACTTGAAACTATATTAGCTGTCCCATTGATTTATTATTCTACCTCATTCAGCAGAAAAAGCTGCAAAACAAGAACTTCAGTGGTTCTGAATGAGACAGCAGCCAAAATGAACTAAATATGAACCGTCACATTTAAGGAAGTAGTAGTCCATCAACAAGAAGAGCTATCAGAGTAGAGTAAATGGACAATTGCTGTGGTCCTTGGTGAAAGAGAAGTGAAGACCACAAATATTTTCAAATTTAATGAAGAGCAGAAGTCAAGTATAATATGGAAAGGAACAAATTCATTAGAATGGACCAAACTGGGAAAATACTTGAAGGGTTGGAGTTGATACACTAGAAAAGTAATTTGAGTTTACAGTAACGCAGGCTGTACAGTATATAATGAACAATAGAATGTGCACTGATAGATCAGATGACAGTACTCACCCTGCTATCAGGTTCATTTTATTATCAGAAATTTAATGAGTGAGAACAAAACACATGTACTTTCACAACAAGAGCTTTGTTTGCCTTGATTTGTACATACTGTAACACTCTTTATTCTGTAGCAGAAATATGAGTGGATGTCCTTTACTAAATGACAGTAATTTATGTTTCATTTTTAATTGTATAGCATGCATCATGTATCGTTAAGTAGTTAATTGAGGATAATTGCTGTTTATACTCATGTAAAGGTACACTCTCTGTTCATTTCCTTTGCAACAAATTGCACGATCACGAGTTTGCAGCAAAATTAAGACAGGAGTGCTTTCATTATAAATAAAAAGCAGCCCCCTCAATTATAACACGCAGAAGTAAAGGTACTACTCCTTGTACTGCTGATCTTGAACCCCTTAGGACTGACCAACTCATATAAAAGTTAAAAAAACGAGGACAAAGCATGTGGCATCACTGAGGGTCTATTAGCAGACTTAAAACACCTACGGAGTGAACACGTATAAGATGGATTTGGCAACAAGCTGCTCGCAATACAGATTTTTCATTCAGCCATTTGTTCATTCATTCATTTCTGTTTATTCCAAGACTCTACATAGGGTATCAATTCAGCCAAGGGCATCATTGGAAATTTGTTTTCTCCTACACACCTTAAGTTTCTGAGTTTGGAGTTTTCCATTATTTCTTAAATGTTATGTATTTCTGTAATGATAAATGTTCTTTTATCAATTTTTGAAAAACAAACAACATTCATTCTTGTCAAATTTCTGGTACAGTTAATGACAAACCATTGGTCCCACCTTTTGATTTCATTATACTCACTTTTATTGTGCCAGCATATGAGAAATGCTGATTTATCTCTGTGATTTTGTATCTACATTATGTATTATGATGCAGAATAGAAGAAGAGAAGACATACTGAAAACATTAAATGCACTCCAAAAAATGGTAGTTTTCGTTGCAATTGTGAAAGAATACAGTCGGTATCATCCAATATTTGATTTCTTCTACCCCGTGTTTGTTTGGCTGAATGTGAAGTACGCTAATAAGAATCTAAGATGCGGAGTTATTCTGAGGACAGGATGATTTGATGACCAGCATATCAGCACTCAGTTTGCAGCCAGCTACCACTTAGGCATTGGGGTCATTGTCCTCATGGAGAAAAGTGCTGGGAGACTTTAAGGCTGTAATAATATTAGCAAACTGGATGAGTGCTTGTTTTTCGGGCTTCACTAGGAGCTGATAAGGCAAGGTCACAAGTTTGAAGCCAGCAGCTGCAGCCTAGGATAAAATAGGCTTTGACTCCACATGGAACTGTATTTGATATAATTAGGTTTAGAAAGGAGATGGACGCCTGTTTCTGTATTTCTGTGTTTAGTCCAAATTGTGTGGTGCTGTTGTGTTCACCGTGGTGTTTCTGTTTTATTTATACAACATATGTATACACTGTGAGCTGTAAGTATGAAGCATGTTATTTAAATTCAATTGAACAGAATAGAAACTTTGGTGCTGTGCAGTTCAATAAAACCGATATAAGGAAGCGAGTAAAGTGTAAAAGCATAATAGTATTTTTCCTGTGACGAATGTTGTTGAGTGTGCATACACAAGCTGAAAAGATGCTTCAGGGCTATGGATCCAACAAGTCATTTGAATGAGCTTGTGTGAAGAGAGCTTTCAGTGATACAGAGTGACAACCTCAGTCACATGGGAAAAGCAATTTAAAAGATTTTTTGAAATGCTAAAAGCAAAAGCTGAGCAGTGGTACCAGGTCATTATTTGCTTATTTTGCTTTGCATCCTTCAGGAGGGAAATCCTCTCAAGCTTTCAACCAAAACCTCATTATGGTATGTAATCTGAATTCTCTCGTCAAGATACATCTTGTGTTAATTTACAGCCAGTGATAAGGCCAATTGATTGTATTTTTTGACATGATTACAAACCTCTGCATAAAACAGAGTAGAGAATGAGTTTTTGCTGTTTTATGCAGTGTTGATTTCAACCCAATGAAATATTAAATAATTGCTCAAAAGCGCTGCAAATCCAACCCTAAAGGTACACTGATAATTGCGTCTGTTATTTCATTTCAAATTTTATTTCCTCATTTTCATTTATAGGCTGCTTCCTTCTCAGACAGAATCACACCCTAAGTGCTTTTTCAATCCTCCTCAGAATGACTTAGCACGTTTTTCTTTACTTTCTGTTATTTCCGCAATCTAAATGCTGGAAAAAGCAATTCCTATTTAGAGTATCTCTAAATTCACTATCTAATTCCATCTAATTCACTGATTACATTGTACATGCAGATCAAAGTCCAGTCATTCACGCTGTCTTCTAAGAAACCCAAGAGGAAATACTTGCTATGTGAACAGATTGTAATGGTTGCATAATTCCAATATTGCCCACTGTATATTTTTTTAGAATTGTGGTAGAGTAATTAGTCTTTTCAGACACTAAAACAAATATTATGCAGTCATTGGTGACTTCTGATGTGCTCCTCATTCAGTAAGGTTCCTGAAGTGGGTTAGACAGGTTTGATAATGGATGGATAAACGAATAAATTCATTATGTTCCTTTTTAAGGAGATGTTTTTAAATATCCATTATGCATATGGACTATGTGGCTTTTGCGTGGAAAGCTCAAATAAACACTTTTCGTTGATTTTATTCTGGGTTTGCACTAAAGCTCTGCTGAGGTTACAGTTGCGAGGACGTTGACCAAATCTCCAGAATGAGGTGCAGCACAGTGAGTAATTTTAACAAGAGTTCATTGTTACAAACAAAAACAGCAATAAAGTGCCCTAGAGTTAAATCTACCCAGATGGTTGTGTATCTTATTCAATTTTATGTATACAACATAAATGTCTGTTTTATGTGTTTTTAAATTATAATTAGCCAGCATATTGTAAATGTCTATCTTGAGATCTTTGTGTTTACAGTACAATCCTTGCTGAACTCCAAGCTTTGTTGATTTTTGTGTTTTCTCTGCATGTGCCCTTTATATTTCTGGTCATATTCTGGGATTCTGATTTTCTAAACCAGTCAAAAACTTAAATATCACACTGGCTACAATAAATGTTTGGGGATTTTTTTATAGCCTGCAGAAACTTTCCATCTATGGCAGCCTTTAGAGCAACTAAATTGATAGACCTGCACAAGAAAACGAGACATACAAAATACATAGACTGATTACTGTATGTGTGTTAGCAAATATCATTTCTGTTTATTTGGAATCCACATGAAGCTCACTTAGGATTGAAAGGAGTGCATGAATATGGAGTTTACATTCCATCCATCCATCTTCTAAGCTCACCTATCTGGACCCTATCCCAGCAAGCATCAGGCATAAGGGGGAAACAACTCACAGCACCACCTATCCACTTGGTATTCTTCTGAAGTTCCAAAGATACGTAATACAATTTAGTAAAAGAGAGTTAAAATAAAAACAAAACATCAATCAGTTATTTATGATACTATGATGTGAAAAGCGTAATAAAAACGATTAAGTGTATTTGACAAGCATTGTCTCTGAAAACCTTGAAACAAATAAATCAGGCAGAGCCTGGATGATTTTATTTACTAAACATTTGTTGGGTGGGTTATTAGGGTTTATATCTTTTCTTGGATCCTTTTTGTCATATAAAAAAAAGTTACAGACCTTCCACAAATAATTACCAGCACATCAATCGATTTTCACATCACTTGAATTGGAATCTCCTGTGTATGAAAGCTATTGAGCCACCATAAGCCTTTCTGCTCCATTTTTAAATTACATGACATTGTAAGGTGCTGTTAAAAGCAGGTACAGTAATTAATGTAGTCTACTAATAGTGTAATCATGATTTATTATCACTGCTATTTTTGAATATAACCTATGGTCACAATAATATTTAATAAACAAAATTTGATAACTGACTCTTTAGTAAAGTATCTGAAAAATGTAATATGCAGCAACTTTTATATTAGTTAACTACGTCCCTGAATGCATCTGAATGTTACGCCACTTGTACATTTTCTAACTTGTTGATTTTAGTTTAAGTCACATATTTGCTTTCCTTAGAAGAAGGTTCACATTGATCTGCATCACATCTGCATACATAACTTACAAATGTTTCAAAGAAGCTTTCGTCATTACATTATTTACACATATTTTAATCTGGAGTTGTATAATCTGTATTGGAACTCAAATAATGCTCTTGAATGTCCCATTTGTGTCACAGGTGGTGTTACGTTAAACATTTTCTGTGCAACAAGATTTCCCATTGGTTTAATTTCTGTATTGTTATCTATAACTTTTTAATAAAATTCAATATTTGTTATAGCTTGGTGCGTTGTTCAGAGCTGCTGCTGCCGCCTGCTTGGTACGTGGCTGAGTACAACCCAAAAAGAAAAAAGCAAGGACCAAAAATTGATACAGATATTATATACCATACTGATACGAAACAAATAATGGAATATTTTAATGGCACGTCATTCTAAATAAAAGTTGTTCTACATTTGCTTCAGTCTGTCTTTGATCAGTAACAAACAAATGTTTAGAATGTAATGTTATATACATTACATTGCAATTTCCAAATTACTTTGTGGTAAAACTAATAGTAAATATGTGTGGGACAGCCTTCTGAAACATATTAGGCTGCCATATGCAATATAAGACAACATGCTCTGTATACAGTATGTAGCTTTCACTCATCTAATGATCCACTTTCTAAGCCTGTTTATTCTAATTCAGGTTCACAGGGAGCTGGATGCAGACAACATCAGGTGTAAGGCAGGAATTGACCCTGGTGGCAGTACACACACTCAGTCACCTACGCCCATTCCTCCATCCCTCTGTTGAGTTTCTGCCCTGCTTATTCATTTCGGGGTAACAGAAGCAAGCATTGGGCACAAGGTAAAGGAGGTATCAGCCGTTTCCAGAGCATCAAATCAGGAAAAGATCCACTTACTCTCATCCCCACATGTACACAAGCCTTGTTAATAAGAATAATAACATTTTATTTATATAGCGTTGATCCCATGCTCATGGTGCTTCATGGAGTCTCAGAAGGAACAGCAGGGTATATGTAAAATTGGATACAAATAATGTCCGCAGAGAACACATAAAGTGGATGAATACAGAATATACAAATCATTAAATGGAATAAAAGACAATAAACCAGAGTAAAATACTAAACACAATACTAGATGGAAACCCTGAACAAATAACATTATTTGTGATATATAACACTCACACAAATTATCCCGAGACATAAACTGAAAGAAGGGGCTGAATGTTAGGTTAAGGTTAAACATCTTCCTGAACATCCATCCAACCATCCATTATCCAACCCGCTATATCCTAACTACAGTGTCATGGGGGTCTGCTGGAGCCAATCCCAGCCAACACAGGGCGCAAGGCAGGAAACAAACCCTGGGCAGGGCACCAGCCCACCGCAGGGCACACACACACCAAGCACAATTTTGGATGGCCAATCCACCTAACCTGCATGTCTTTGGACTGTGGGAGGAAACCGGAGCACCCGGAGGAAACCCACACAGACACAGGGAGAACATGCAAGCTCCAAGCAGGGAGGACCCAGGAAGCAAACCCAGGTCTCCTAACTGCGAGGCAGCAGCGCAACCTCTGTGCCACCATGCTGCCCCCTTCCTAAACAGATGAGTTTTAATTTGTTTTTTTAAAAGAATGAATTGAGTCAGCTGATCTAATTAATGCAGGGAGGTCATTCCAACGTCTGGGCGCTATAGACCTGAAGGCCCTGTCACTCATAGAGTGAAGGTTAGTGTGGGACACAACAGGATTACCAGAATCAGAGGAACTTAGTGGGCGAACAGGAGCTGAGTGACAGAAAGGTCACTGATGTAGTCCAGTGCGAGGGCATTTAAAGCTTTGTAGGTTAAAAACAGAACTTTATATTCAATCCTTAACGAATCAGGGGAGCCAGTGGAGGCAAAGCAGGATGGGTGTTATGTGCTCACTGTTGTGGTCCGTAGCCTGGCAATCGACTCAGTGTTCAGCTGCTGTGCTTTCAGAGTGGCACACTAAACATGGATGCTCTGAAAAAAGAAACTGCACTGCACATTCTTACATAGTGTACCTATTACCCAAAATTCAAATCAAGGGCTACTTGATTTTCAGATAATGTATAGTCTTTACTTTTATGCCGTATACTTAATGTAAAATTTGACTCCTTCAGAGCAATTATCCATACATTTTGGAAGCCATTTGTCCATTTCAGGGTCACAGTAAAGTAATTTTCCACAGTTTTTATTTTCCTGGTTTAAGAAAAATTATACACAGTTTTTGTAGTATGCAGCAGTTATAAGACATTGTTGCAATGCTTTGGGGTTTATGTTGTGTAATAATTCTATAAAATACAGGTGGGGACCTGTTTGAAGGATTTATACTGCTTAAAAATTAACAAAGAGAACAATACAATGCATGGGATTTCCACAACTGTATATTAGTCTTGTTCTCCCCTATTTTTTATATTTTCATTTTTTACAATTAGATACGTTTTAATTTCATATTTGCATTTTACATAATCTGACAATTCTGCAAATATTTAAATGTATATTTACATGTATATTTTTTGTATTTGTGTAGTTTTTTTAAAGCAGTCTAATTATCCTGACATAGTGAGGTGTTATCACAGAACAAAAACTCTCTGGCACGCATATTCATCTTATCAACAGCTACCATCAGAACACAAATAGTTGCACCTATTCTGGTCACACCTTCTACTGTCTGTAAAAGAAGAAAGAAAACAATAACATATGAGTTGTGTCACAAAAATGAAGGTATGTCTGAGACGCAGAAGTACGCGCCAGTTCTCTAATGAAGAGCCTAGAATGTCTTCTGGAGTGACATGTCAGGCTTTTAATAAAGCATTAGTCAGTAATTTTCAGTTTAGTGCAGTGAAGACAAACAGTCCAGATCAGCCCATATCTTGGCTCTGCAGTGGTGTTTTCATCTTAATCTCTGTACAAAACAAATGCTTCACTTCTACTAAAAAAAGTACAATAATTACGTACTGAAAATCAGAAAAACAGGATTTAGTGTTAACCATGAGATTGAAGAATTTTCATTGAATATAGCTGTCTATCTTCACCTGAAGAACTTCTCCTCTATTCCAACCCCCTTTCCCCCAGTTGGAGTTTATCTAGTCTTTTAGGTGACGGGTGTCTTCATCAAGCATTTCTGTCCATCTTGTGTTCTCAAAGAGGTTTGAAAAGGCTATTGGGTAAGCAGCAGCAATTTCCTTAGAAAAACTCTTAGCCATTTCCTTCCTCACTTTAACTGTCAAAGCAGAAGGTAGTTGGGTTACTTTGGGGCCAGCCTTGTACCCATTTGTGAATATGTGTAAAAATAAAAAAATGAAAGATTTTAAAATTTTAGATATAAAGATTTAAGGGGTACCACTTGTAATGCACTGCACCACCTTCAACAAGGAAGCATTAACAGAAACAGAATTGTTTATGACATTGAAATGTCTCAGAAATATAATTGAAAAGTACATTTCATGTCTGGGTGTCTAATCTGATATACGGCAGCTTTACATGTGACAAGCAAGAATTTGTGCTGGTTTAAAAGTGTCTTTTAATAAGGCACCACATGAGGTTCAGAAAAGGTAATACTATATCACACGGAATGATAATTTTATATTCCACAATGCATACAGAGCATTTAATTAAATGTTTAATAGATATTATATAATATTATCATTGAATGTTTTAATGGTGTGGTTTTATCTCACTTTACCCATCGAAACTGACATCTAATAAACCATTTACTTAGAAGTTAAACACAAGAAAGATGAATAGCTGGAAGTGAAGCACACACATAAATCAAACAAAATCAGTCTTGCAAGGCTTGCTTGATGAGGTACAAGGTAGCCCTTCAAAATAATTAATTACATGCCTTCTTTCTCTTCACTCTCCTCATTCCTTTCACCCCTCAACTTTCTTTTCCATCCTTTTACCTTTAGGACCTAGTCAGCTCTCCTGCCCTCAACAGAGCTCATGTCATTTTTTCTCCCAATTTTGAATTATCAAGTGATAGGAGCAACTCTTCAAAGCAACAGAGCCACAAAAGCAATGCACCTGCAGCTTTAAGTGGGGTCTCTGCCTTCCTGTGTATTTTAAAATGCCAAGCTCCTGCCTGGTAAATTCCTTACTCCTGGATGTCCCTCCAGCAGACTGTTATCTAACAGATCATGGAGTAGTCTACTTGCAGCCCCAAAATTGTCTCATTGCCTTGTCCTCACTATGTAGAAGTATACATTATGGGGTCTACCAACTCATTGAGAAAATTCTCCAACAGGCCAGTTTCCCCTTTCCGTGCCCTGATCTCTGAATAACTCAACTTACTTTAATGGAGCATTTTCATCCAACAGTCCAGACTCCCACCCCATTCATTCTTTTTAACTTTTCTAATAAATGCAGCATCTAGTTGCAACAAGCCCTAAACATCTCAGCATACACCCTGGAAAAAAAAAATGTAACACCTAGGACAATACAGTCATTTCCTGATACACATAGCACACCAACATTCACCCCTCTGGGATTGGAAACCACAACTGTCTGATCCTGCCTTACTGAGTACAATAATGTTATTTTTATAGTTCTTTTAGTCAGAGGTTACATAGTGGTTACATACAAAACATGTCTGCACAAACTCTGTTGAGTCAATAACATAACCAACAGAATTTGGAATTAACCCTTACATAATAATGTTGATTTGATGCAAGATACAGTTACAGAGTGAATGAAGTACAAACCATATAACATCATGCCAAAGAAAGAAAACCCCATCAGACCTCCCGTACTGAGGGGAAACTTTATTAGATAATGTACTGCCTGTAGAACAATAGATTTAAAACATTTACATTTTTGACACTTTATGAGTTCAGTAACTTGTAATCAGTGCTCTATATTTGTGTGGAATATGAACTGAAATGTGTTGACATCAAATGCAAACCCTCGTGTGCAAAGTACTGTCTAGCCTGACGTGATACTGTGTGTGATACTGTGGCACCAAATAAATCAACTCAGTTTATGTTTGTATAGTGTTCTACACTGAGTGCTGGCACCAAGCACTGTGACAAGTTCTCAAGTAAATAAAAACTTTACAAATGACTAATTACCTAATGAGTTCACATACATACACAGATTTGTTTGTACAAATGGGAAACTGACTACCTAAAATGGAATCCAGTGGTACATGTCCATGAATTCATTGCTGAAATAAGAGTTTACACATATGTGAAGCAAATAACTGTGCATGCTACAACCCAACTTCAGAAGGTTGGGTTGAGCAGGGAACCAAAAGTCTTGACTGATGACTTGTTTGATGTACTGAGTTTTTAAGTTATTCAGCAGAAAAGCAAAATGAAAAAGATAAGCATGATAAAGGAAGTAGTTGATCTTATTAGTTCCTGGGCACAGAATTAATTAAGTGAAGGCTAGATGGAGTGTGATGTTGGAAATTTAGTAGAGGCCCAATGTACTGTATATCATTCAAGTCGTTTGTGTCTATTTTATATCAAGACAAATATCTTGAATTTAACATAATGTGTTTTAGCACCAGAATTTATATGGAATAATGTTCACTAAATGTCAGCTGTCCAGCTTGTTAATGGGTTTGGTGGACATGGCTGGAAGTTCCAGGTAATTAATGAGTAGCAGGAATTGTAAACGTCTAAAATTTAGGAGTAAAAAAGGGAATAAAGAGGGATGCTAGCATGTTGGTACTCTGAATTCCTTGTATGTATTTTTTCACCTTATTAGGACTAAATCGGAATTGAGGTCTTGAACGAAAGCTAAGGCAGATTTGAGTTCCCCGAAATACATTTTATTTTGGTTGTTGTTTAACCACTAGTCTAAAAAGCTAGATAAGGTTTGAATGCTTCACGGTGAGTGATGCCCTCTTTTATAACGGAATCGTGATGGCACAGGTGTGCACTATGTTGCCCAGCAACACTTGCATCCATGGCCACAAAATAGCTACATCCACTGAAAAACACAGAATGATAAAAAGTCAAAATCCAAAGAAATATAAATTGACAATGCTGCGGAACAAAACAAAAGCACCAGAAATTTAAGAACCACAATAATATTCTCCCAACCATGCTGAAACTAAAATAACTGCGAAACCCAATAACAAATGAGAAAAAAATCTTAATACAATTTGAAACTAAAACAAAAATACAAAACATTAATCTACCAAATGTTCTTGATAGAAATGTTGGGTACCACCAGTACTCTTACAAATGTCTATGCAATCAAAAAGTGAGCCTAAGCAGTTGAGAAATACGAGTACCTTTTGGAATCGGAGAGCAACCATTGACCATGGCAGTGACCAAAAATCCTTGTTGAACACCAGAGTAAAAGGATAAATAATTTCTAAACAAAACTGGTTCTCTAGCATTTTTCAATACCCTCAACGCTCATGTCCATGGCATTCAAACTGGTTGTCTTAATTTGAACATTCTTGATATCTATTTCCAAATTGCAAGAACACTGTTGTTTTCAAAAGAATAGAACAGAATTGCATGCAGATTTATTTAAAATTGATTCCAGTTAGTTGTTGAAGACCGACTATAATTTGTTACATTTTATGAACTTTGTGGGAGACCACAGGGTTGGAACAAAAAAAAAAAAAAAAAAAAAAACCACCACTTACCTGTGAAAGAACAAGAGAATAGAGAGCATTGTCTGGTCAATGCTGCTATTGCAGATGCCTTCGTTGAGCAGGTAGCAGGGATCCCTCACCACAGACTCCATGGAATCCTGCCTCATGATGTTGTTCAGCTTGTCTGTGTTCAAGTTCTCAAACATCAGCTGGTCGCGTAGCTGGCGGAAGTGGCTGACCGTCGGGCTGCCCAAATTGTTGTTGCCACTACCAGCTCTACCTGCAATGCCATCACATCCATTGGCAAGGTCCAGGCAGCAGCTGCAGCAGTCCAAGCCAATAGGTGAACGACACTCTTCATCTGTCATGGTAATGCACCAGCTAGTCTTCTGGCTTCTCCAAGAGAGTAAAAAGAAAGCAAAGGGATGCACGTTACTCAGGCCCAGTGCATTACAAGTTCATGAAATTGTCTTTGTGAGAGAAATTTGTCACAAAGACTGAGAAGAACTCAATGGATTCAACCTCTTCTTTAAACCTTGTTTAGTCCTTCCTTAAAAGGTGACAAGCCTCAGAGTACCTATTCTGGATAGTGGGGAAAAAAGCAAAACTATCGTACACACTAGCAATTCAAGTAGAATGTGTGAGACTGACAAAAAACACACACACACCGAGGCTGCTTATCAATTTTTCAGCCGTGCACATTTTTTTTTTTTTTAAAACAGCTAAAGCAGGGAGGAGGGGAAAACCTCAGTGATTGGTAAAAGGCACTGCTCAGTTCACAGAGCCAGCCCTCCCCTTTTTTTTCCTTCCAACCTCCTCTTGACAACAAGAGACAAGGAAAAAAAATGCAGCTACAAGGACTGGCAGATCTGCTGCTGTTACCATCAGCATTCAAGGGCCGCTGGCAGCTGCTAAGCCTGTGTGGAGCACCAGAGAGAGTGCGAGCGAGCAAGCTAGTGACTCCCTTTACACACCATGCACCTCCTGAGGAAAAAACAACAGGCAAGGAAGCTCACAGAATCTTTGCAATGTGCCACATCTAGTACTGTCCAAATCATCCATCTCATTATGCCGTGTTCAAAGGGGAAACCCTCCCTGATTGCTGACTAGGGCTTTTAAGACTTGCATGCTATTGGTCTTTTGCAGGTCTGTGGGCTTACCCTTTGCTGTTATCAGTGAGCTCAGCAAGCCAGCCGTAGTTTTTCCTCTCTAGAAAAAAAAAAAAAAAAAAAAAGAAAAAACATGCTGCTTATCTTGCATAATTTGGCTTGTAAAATACATAGTGACTCTGTATGTTGTTCATCAACAGCTGAACCCTGTGGAAAAAAAAAATAAAAATGCTTTTCTCTCCTTATCTAGAGTTGATTAAGTATCAGACAAAACACAGTTAATTACTCAAAACTATGAGCTGTTAGAATATGTTCAGTGTCATCATGTAAGATATGGGTGGAGAAGATTTACTTTTTTATCAAACTAATCATTTTGCTTTTTAAGTACATGCCGTGCCAAATGTTTATCTGCTTGGTTTCATAATCCACAATTACCTTTTCTTTTCTGCGCATAATCAGCTGCAGGAATGGACAGATATAATTCAAGGCAAAAATAGTTACAGTACATAGTTCAGGGTGATGAAAAATAATTGAGTAGCTTATAATAACTCCTGTTTCTAAATAGATAAATGAGGCATTAATTATGGTACGATGCTATTAAAAAGTATTTGCCCCTTCCTGATTTTCTGTCTTTTTGCTTTTTTATAACACTTCATTGTTTCTGATCTCCAGACAAGTTTAGTGTAATACAAAAGACAAGCTGAGTAAACACAACAGCCAGTTCTTAAATGATAATTTCTTTTGTTGAAAGGAAAAAGTTCACCACCACCTATATTATCCATGTGAAAAAGTCATTACTGTAAGGAACTGCAGGTCCACAAGCTGAAATGTTGGGGTGCCAACCCAGTTGTCCCCATTTCATTACAACAATTGTCCCAACAAAACATACGCCTGATGGTGCTAAACAAACAAAAACCAAGGTCCTAGCACGAGGAACCTTTCTTAGCTGGTAAAGTAGGTAGGAGCTCCTTCCTGCTTTGTGTTCTCGTAGCGAGCGACACCTCCTTCCGGGAGCCACGAGATATGTAGTGGTGGGATCAGAAGGGGCAGAGTCAGTTGCCCTCACTGGGCACCTCCTCTGCACTGCAGAGAAAAAAAAAAACAGAGCATAAGATTAGCACTAGCAGCCCTTCTTGACCAGGGGTGAAAGTACATATCTCACAAGAGCAAGGAGGATGATCCATTGTTGTGCATGTGTGACACCCCCTAACTGTAATACCTATTTGTGCCTCCTTTAGCAGCAACAACTGCAATCAAATTCAGGAGATCAATCTTTGCCATCACTACAGAGAAATTCAGCCACAGTGGACAAGCTTCCACTATGAACTACTCATTTAAGGTACCACCACAACATCTTAATAAGGTTCAAGTCAGGACTTTGACTAAGCCACTCCAAAACCTTAATTCTGTTTTGTATTTCTACCATTCAGAGGTGGACTTGCTCTTGTGCTTCAAATCATTGTGCTGCTGCTTAACCCAATTGCAGTTCACCTATATGTCATAGGCAGATGATCTGGATTTTCTTCTTGAGTCCTTTCTAGCAGAGAGCTGAATACATAGTTCTTTGGCAAGTTAGTAGGCCCTGAAGCAGCAAAGCATTTCCACACAGTCATGCTACCACCATTAAGATTGACTGTTGGCATGATATTTATATTGCAGAAAGCTGTGATAGCATTACACCAGATGTAAATGGGACCCATATCTTCCAAATGGATCCATGTTTGACCCAACAGTCCACAGAACATTATCCCTTAAATTTTGGGGTAATCAAGGCATTTTTTGGCAAATATTACACATACCTTTATATACGCTTGTTTAGCAGTGCTTTTCGACTTATAGCTGTGCCTGCTATCTTTCTAATGGTGGAGTAATGAACGCTGGCATTAACTAAGCTGTGAAAGGCTTGTAGTTCCTTAAATGTTTGTCTGGATTCTTCTGTGACTTCCTGGAGGAGTTTTCTATGTGCTCCTGAAGTAATTTTGCTAGGCCAACTACTCCTGGGCAGATTTACCGCTATTACAACTTTTTGCCATTTGGAGATGACAGCTCTCATGGTTGTTCACTGGGGTTCCAAGGTTTGCTTCGCAATCCTTTTCTGACCGATTTATTTCAGTAACATTCTTTCTTATATCTTCTGGAATTTATTTTGATGGAGGCATTGTGTACTGCTAGCTTTAACATTGCTGAAAAGGTTCTATTATGTGATTTTTAGATTCAATAGGACTGGTAGAAATTGGATTGGGTGTGTCTAGTCAAATTTAACTCTTTATCATTTAGATTTGTTTCCTTGGTTGATTGAGTGACTGAGGAGGCACTTCCTTTTTAACATGGGTGATGTAGGTGTTGGTAAACTTTTTTCCTTCAATAAATCATTCTGTAGATCATTTGAAAACTGTATTGTATTTACTCAAGTTGTCTTTTGTATTATTCTACGTTTGTTTGGAGTTCAGAAATAAGGATGTGTTATGAATAAGCAAACATAGAATCAGTCAAGAAGGGGGAAAATACTTTTTCCCAGCCCTGTATATTAGGATTATTTTTTGCAGAAACCCCAGAGCTGTATTGAAGGTGAGAAAAAGCTCAATACTGCACCACAATTGTACATAGCAAACAAATGCATGGAAGGTACTGCTCAAAGACTTGACTCACTGTTGACATTTGTTTTAGATGGGGTGCAATTTCAGTAGTCACTGAAGAGCAGCCATCATTCTCCTGTTAAAAAACAATTAACAACTTTAATTGAGCACACCACCAGAAGGTGATTTATAAGAGTACAGTAAGAGGTAAAGCTGCAAGATAAAAGTGCAATGTGAGAATATTTATTAAGATAAGTTATGGGGTTGGCATGCTGGCATAGTGGTTTGAGTTACTGCTTCACAGCTCAAGGCTGACAACTCTGTTTAAGCAGCAGCAGCAGAAGCCATACCACCTATACATCAGAATAGGTAATCTACCTAGAGCTAAGCATATGTGGTCCTGGCCAGTACTTCGATTGGAGACCATCTGGGAAAAGCTTGAGTTGCTGCTGGAAAAGGTGTTGGTGAGGCTGGCAGGGGGTGCTTACCCTGTGGTCTGTGTGTGGATCCCAATGCCTCAGTGCAGGGTTTGGGACACAGTGCAGTAAAAATGGTGCCATCCTTCAGATGAGTTGTAAAATAGAGGTTCTGTCTCTCTATTGTTATTAAAGACCCCTGGACTATTTAAAATGAGTAGGGTCTACCCCAATGTCCGGGCTAATCATGCCCATCATGGGCTGGTCATTCTTGCCTCCAAATCATTCTATGTCACGACCTAAGAGCTAATACGTGGTGAGCGTACTGGAGGAAGAACGGATGTGCAAGGTGGATGCGGCACTTTGGTGGTGGTTAAGTGGCTCCCCTCGGTCTATGTAAAGCTCTTTGAGTAGCTAGAAAAGTGATATACAAGTGTGATTAATTATTTGTTATTTTATTAGTAAGCACCCTCTGCACAGAGTTAGCACATTTTTCTGTGTTTGCGTGAATTTTATCTAAGTACTTTGCTTTCTTACTGCTATTTCTGAGATATGCAAAACTGAATGATTGCATGCTTACTCTAAAGTTGGCCCTGTGTGAGTGTCTGTGCCCTGTTTTAAGGCTGTTTCTGAACCCCTGTACCCAATGCTGGCAGAATAAATTTCGATCCGCTACATTCGTGAGTAAGTGGGGTTTTATCTGGGAAATTTAGTTAGTAATTTAGTAAGGATGCTTTTAAATTACGATTCACCCACTGCTTTTGAATTTGCCATTTTTCCTGGCTTTATTCTTAAGCAGCAGGAAATTAAGAAAGATGTGAATCTAACAAGGTAGCTAACAGCTAAGCAGTTAACTTGATAAATTGTCACTTCTGTATGTTAACATTTGGCATTAAGTGGCTCCTTTTGGTTCAATATATAGAAATATATTTTTTTTTAATTTTGCAGTTTATCATTATGAGTCAATGAAATATTTTTTGAATTGTCCAGAAACATAAAATGTACAATGACCTGAAACAACTGATAAAGCAGAATGATAAAAGGAAAAGGTGGAGAATGTCAAACAAAACAACTGATTCCATTAAATACTGCATTTCTTAGTAGCCTCCTTAGCATTATGTTTACCCATGGAGAAATGTTATTATGTGTAACAGAAACATGTAACTATAACAATGTCAGCGTAAATAATGTATGTCTTTTGTCCACTGCTGTACTGATGCAGATGTATTACATCCTTTGAGTGATGTTTTGAAACAGCCACCCACACACAGTTCAACAACACAATCAGTACAGCCGAAGCATGCTTCTTTGCACAATTTTCTTATAATATTTTTTATGTTCATTGCACATGAAAGGGTAGAATGTCAAGGCTTGATCCACATGATCAAGGCATCTCTTGTATTATTGTAGGCTACCACAGCACAAGGCTTAGTGGTCTCCACATTTTCTCTGATATGAGCATCAGTTGCTGAATTGTGAACAGGTGCTTAGGGGGCTAAAGTCTTTCTTGTCTTAATTGCAGGTCATTTTGTACTTTTGCCACTTACCTACTTCCACCATGGTGAATCTTCTGGTGACCAAATTGACCAGGCATATCCCAGTGGTTTAGCCGTACAGTGGTGTATGCTTCAGTGTCAACATCTGATGATTCAACTAATTGTTCAGTTTCAGTTTATTCTAAAACTGGCTTTACAGCTTCTCATTTACAAGTCATTGTGCTTTGGTTGAAGGCTTCATTCCACTCATCACTATTGATCAAGTGGCAAGCACATAGAAATATTAATGATTGTTTGCAGCTTAATGTTATTTTATCCACTAGATAGTCGCGGAATACTGTCCTGAGAGTTATTCAGGCTTTAAACTGTAAAGCGAACCATTGAGTGTCACCCCGAGTCTGACTTTTGCTTCACCATATAATTCTGAGGTTAAAAGGACAGCTTGGAGTAAACGCCTGCAACCACTGAGTCCATCCTGGAGCAGGGCCTGGCACTTCTTATGAAAAGTATCACTGCTGATGATGACTTTCTCAGTTTTGATGAGTATAGGCAGGCACAATGAAACATGTTTTTAATTTTCCACAGATAACACACATTTGCTTTTCCTGTTGAGGCACTCAGATTGAAGTGCTTTTGTAGATTTGTTAATATGTTAGCAAAATAACATTTACCTGTCCGAGCTCGTCTTTGTTCAGGCATCATATATAAGCTATGCTTATATTAGATAACAGCCAGACAAATGTAGGTTTTAATGTAAGATTAAAAACCAAATTAAATCAGGATGGCCCTAATTTCTGAGAACCAGAGATTATCCTTTCTTCCACCTGGATGTCGCAGGTTGTTTATTTTGTTGAAAGCTGGTAGGATTTCAATTTTGCAGATTTATTTATTGCAATGCAGGGTCCACAGCATATCTTACAAAGAAGGAACCAACCCAGGCTGGTGGCAGGTCACACTCACATAATTAAACCAGGCATGTTTGTATTCACCAGGTTACCTAAATTGCAGATCATTAGAATACCACTGAGAAAGCATAAAACTCCACACAGAGGGTAACCAGTGGAGATATTGTAAAAGGCTGGCAATTTAATGTTACTCAGAGACCCCTTAGCCACAATATTTACAGTAAAACCAGTTAAGGTATTAAGGAAAATGTATTGTGGTATCCTATACTAACTACATTGCTCACACAAAGACAGGTCTAAGGGGAAAGTCATGTCTAACATATTATCTTACATTGGCTAAAATGAAATTCGCTCCCCCAGGAATAGTTCAATAATTGTTTTTACAGTTTTGCAAGAATGTATTAATTGTATTGTAAAAAAGGTTGTTAGGCTTTTAGTTTTATCTTTGTGATTGTAATTGTAATAGTGTTGTTCAGAGTACAGTGACATTCTTATATGCATGTCCAACTAGCATACAATTATGCCACCACTCTCCACCATGAAAAACAAGGATGTACTGAAACACACTGAACTTAATGTTATTTAATTGAAAGCACAAATCAGCTTACCTTTGTTCTCCTTACCCCTGTTCTCCATACCACTTATTCATATTGAGGTCATTCACATATATAAATGAAAGACCTGTGTGTGTGTATGGCACATACATGCATTTTTACAATTTTTTTGGCGCCTGCATGCACCTCAGACGTGTGTGTGTGTGCGTTTGTTGCAGTCCGCTCTGCTCACGCTCAACCACAGCCACGGGAGTTGGTGTGAATTCTGTGGAAGATGTAGTAGCTTATACAAGTCTGACTTGCATTTGGCGAGATGGTGCAAGCTGCACTTTTTAAATATTTTTAGCGCTTGCATGCACCTCACGTCTCATTCAGCCCAAGCAGACAAACTCAGCTTTGTGGTATATGCACGTTGTACGTTCACACAATGAGCTACTATACATTTACCTGAGACAGGTTCCGGCCTGTCCCGCTCAATTTGTGCCACAATTGCACTCGACTACACATCCATCTCGGACAAGATACGACCTGTCCTAGCCCACTTAGCTGACTTCTCTGAAAGTTCATCAATATAGTAAAATTGCCAAGGACACTTTGGGTCGCTTTTTGTCCCGAAGACTACACACCGCTCTTTTTTTGTAATAATTGAGCTCTCATCACAAAATAACCAGCATCACTGGTGCTACTGGGAGGAAAAGCTTTGCAAGCCTTGCAGTAGATTCAAAATATTTTATCAGCATTACTGTTTCGAGCCCATGTAACTTCCATCTGTCAATGGTTGGTAAATGGACCCATTTAATAGTTATTAACTGTTTTGTTGGTGTTTCTTGGTATTGTCATTTATATTTGCAACAAGTTACACAGCAGCCAGTTTTACGATTGGACATTTTTTTTTGCCATATAGCCCTCTGGTGTGGGTAATGGAAGAAATCTGTATGCTTTCTTTTTAGTTTAATGGCTTTATTCCTTGCATTGTTCTTTATTTTTAGCGGCACAATGTTCCTACCACTGTAGCTCTGCTTTGTGCATTTCAATATGTAGTTTATACTTTTTAATAAAATAAAATAAAAAAAAAAAGACCGTCAATGGTAATGAGCTGTTGCTGACCCGCTTCTATTCCATTTCTGTTCTCATTGTGCTTTTGGTGCCACTACTAAGTTATCAAGCAACTGCTCTTGTCATTAGAAGAAGTGATTGGAACATTTAGGATTAGAAGGGCAATGAGACAACACTGAACTGTATCATTTTAGTTAAGTTTATAAAGTTGTTTCCTTCATTATAGAATACCCTGAGGAGGAAGTGGACGCCTAGCCCAAGTCAGAAAAATGCAACTTGTCAATGACCATAGACACTAAGAGACTTATTTTTCAGTAATGCTGTTAATTTGAGTTTCTGTTTTCTTCTCCTGTGTTGTCAACTTGCCACCTTATACTTCCTATATCAAAAAATTCTCAAATCCAAAGTTATTTTCTGCTTTTGGACCCAACACTACCAGGAGAGGTTCCAGCCATTACGAATTTGAATTGGAATAACCAGGTCTGAGAATACTATGTTCAGTGTAATCCTGTTGAGACTGGTTTCTGTTAATGGTTTATCTTTAAATGCTTTTTTAATTTATGCAAATGTTGCATGGTGTTATAGTTTATTGCTATTATACTTTCAAATATAAATAAGCCAACAGCCATACCACATGCACTTCAGAAGAGGTCATCCACTTTAAGTTAAGCATGTTCCGGCCCGGCCAGTACTTGGATGCGTGACCATCTAGGAAAATTTTGGGTAGCTGCTGGAAGAGGTGTTGGTGAGGCCAGCAGGGGTCGCTTACCCTGTAGTCTGAATATGCATCCCCAGTGCAATGATGGGGACACTGTGCTGTACTGATAAGACATAAAACCGAGGTACTCATTCTGTGTGGTCATAACAGATCCCTGCGTATCCTTCGTATACAGAAGGTTGTATCCTGATGTCCACGATAAAATGCCCAGTCATTTTGACCCCTTAAATCATCCCCTGTCTCTAATTGTTTTTCTCTCTCTCTCTCACCACTTCACCACCTAACAGCTCATTTTTGGTGAACGTACTGGTGTAAAAATGGCTGCCATCGCATCATCCAAGTGGATGCTACACATTAGTAGTGGTTGAAGTGGGTCCAAACTCACTATGAAAAGCTCTTTTTGTAGTGAGAAAAGCACTATATAAATGTAAAGAAATAATAATAATAATAATAATATTATAATTTTTATTATCCACTTTGAGAATGTTTCTTGGTGAGAAGCACACCACAAGAAGAAGCTGTAGTGAAGCAGCCAAGATAACTACTACCAAGTCACACCAGGGCAGAACTAAAGGATACAATTTCAGATGATTAAGAAGTGAAATCATTATCAAACAAAAATCGGCAGCATCACATTCTAGTACTGTACAGTGTGGCAGTGGTCATTGTGCATGAATACAAGGACATTTGACCTTACACTTATTAGTACACCTTATAAGATTTTTTTATTACAGGTGAAATGCTTACTTCACAACAGTTCTGATAATTAATATCTAAAAAGGATAACATTTTGAAAGTATTTTAGAGCAAAAATCCCAGTGTTTCAAAGTGTGGCAGTCTGATAATTGAGAGAAACTGGGAACAAGTTTGTTATGTGCACCGTCATTTTAGTGTATCCCTTTTGGCTAAGGAATTAGACTTGGCAAATCAATTTGGTGGTTCAAATATAATATTAGGCCCATTTTATGACCCCCGAGTCTTTAATCATTTAAATTATTGCTGCCTGTCATTTGTGATTTACTTCACACATAAAGTGTTCTCATGTAAAAGTTAAAATGGCTGATATAACACTTAACTCTAAGTAAAACTGGTAGACAGTTTTCTTGCAGACAGTTGGCCATTAACAGAGACAGCGATGTACTGCTTAGACTCGCAGTGTTTCTCAAACTCGGTCCTGAGGAGCCCCTGCTGCTGTAGGTTTTTGTTCCAACTAGATTCCTAATCAGTGACAACACCTGATAGCACTGATCTCGTTTAATTAGCTGGTTTTTTTTTTTCTTTTATTCAACATTCAGAAAAGCATAGCAGCATGATTTATACATTTATAAGACATTTATAAATATAAATCTATATATAATATAAATCTAGCTTTTGCTATAGATTTAAATACTTAACTCTCTTTTGTTGATTTCATTATTCTTTGCCCTTTCTCTGTGCAGTTTTCCCCCTTCATTGTATCTTAATAATGACAACTTAAAACGAGCAGAGCAGACACCCAGGCAAACAACACGGAATAATCAAAGGCTGCAGCTACTTTAGAGTCAAACCCACTAATTAGTAAATAATGGATTAATTAAACAATTAGAACACCTAGAAAAGTAGAATGAAAATCAAGATGAAAATACTGTTAAAAAGAAAAAAATACATTATTCCTATATAACTGCTTGGTACATTTTAATATATATATTTTTTTTAGCAAACTTAGTTTTCTAATTGATATATTGTTCCTTAAACACAGAACTTGGGAAATATCAGTTCACTTAATTAGCCCAGAAGTTCAATTAAAAACAGAAGCTGGTTGGAACAAAAACCTGTAGCGACAAGGGGTCCCCAGGACCGATGTTGAGAACCCCTGGCTTAGAGTCTGACATCCTAACTATTATAAGTATCCAAGTGCAGAGGCTTGTTTTGCAAATAAGTCTTTCTGGTGGCCACTCTGCTCATTGTTAGTTGAGTCATAGCGACATCTGCTGTTATCAGAGCAAAGTGAAAGTCTAATTCATAGTGTATAGTTACAAAATAAAAAAGGCATAAAAATAAATCAATAGCCTCGATATGAAAATCTGACCATACAAATGCATTTTTGAAATGGCAACACCTCTACACTACAGAAAGAAGTGAATGCTATTTTGCTAAATCAGAATACATAGTGAATCAAGGAAAACAATAACTGTAACCAGAAAGAAGAAGCATTTGGTAATGAATAGTTTGATGGATGGCACACATGTGCTGGTGTCCCTTTCAGGATGGGTTCCAATCCCTTACCTGGCATGAAGGCTCTGGCACTGAGTGGGCACAAAGAAGGGCAAAATGTTCCCTTCCCATACCAGAAGACTGATAAAGCATGTCATGAGATGCTAGTATGCAGAGCTACATACTCCCTCTACATACTAAGTGGCAGCCTCTCTTGGTGACACTACCTCTGCAGACACTCGCAAGACATGCTGAGAACTGGAGTCCCATAGGGCAGTAGTCTTTTTGGGTTTCATGGGTACCACCAGGGTGCATTGCAGAGATAGATAGATACTTTATTAATCCCAAGGGGAAATTCACATTCACTACTTTGTTGGACTTCCGTTTGACCTAGAAGTACTTCCAAAAGGCCCAACACTGGAAGTAAACCAGGGTATGAGATAAAAGTAGCCAATCAGCTTTATCCAGGTAGGTTAGAGTAGGGTGTGGTAAAATCTGGGACTTGTGTCTATGTGGTTGTGTTTTGAAGTTTGAAAGAAACAGAATTGCAAAATGGATGGATGTGTAATGACAATGATAAAGTAAATCTCAGAAGACAAATCAGTATAATCTGAGACACTGGACTATTGTATTTGCAGAATAATAACAAGAACAATTAGTCTGCCAGTTCATAATGTACAGGGGCTTTTATTACAAGCACAGTTACAAAGTAGTCAGGCAAACAATACTTTCTTAAAGTTATGGATTTTAGTGGAAAGATATTATTTAGCTGGACTTATTTTGGGCTAAAATAAAAACAGAAAAAAAAAAATATAACAGGAACAAAAACCTTGAGATACACCCGTGTATTATGTAAAAAATTCAGAGCAGTCTGAAAAGGTGGAAGGCTGGCCATATACAATCTATAAACACACATTTGAATCTCTGTCGCTCATTCCCTTACCTTGTTTCTTTGCCACCTTTTCTTGAGTTCACTGCTGCTTTGATATGCTTGACCATAATGCTTCCTCGAGATCCTGAATAACCTGAGTATATTGTAATGTGCTACTTCTACATGAGCACTGACATTTCTAGTTATATGCAGAAGAGGCACTGTCTCCATCCCTTCAGCTTTGGGGATTAAAATTAAGTAAGTAGTAAATTCACCTCAATAATTATTTATATTGTGAAAATGTTTACAGCAAACCTAACTTAGTCATTATGTTCAAACATAATGTGAATGCAATATCTTATTTAAAAAATATTCATATTTGGATTGTGAAATTTATGTCTGACGCTGCTAGTCGCTCGCCATATTGCTTCGACCCTACAGTGTTCTTGGGATACTTATTCTCAGCTGTGTACGTGTGCAGCCTGAACTTTTCAGTACCAACTTACTTGAAGGACGCATTGCTTTAAATTGACTCATTGCTTGGCTATTTTGATGTGGTCATCATCATCACATTGATTACTTAGGTACAATACAACTTAGTACTTGAACATTGAAAAAAAACAGACATTTATTAATATTCATTTGCACTTCTTCTTTTGGTGTTGAGTATTTAATGTCCATGCTGAGATGTATATCTTTTAATACTGCCATTTGGTGATTATACCATATCACAAAATAATATGTTGATAGGTCTTCATTTTATGTCATTTTTTGTTGCATTATTCAGCTAACATTTCATTGTCACGGGTGCATGCATACTAGTACTGTACTTTGTGAAATGTAATGTCTCTCCCTCACTGCTTCACATGAGGATTACTAGAGGCTGTTTCTTTCGTTAGCTGCTAGCTTCTTCCTCTCTGGTTTTTCACTGCTTCTTCCATGTGGCTCCAATGATTTTTTTCCATAACCTAAGTTTTTTTGTGCTCACCTGACAGGTGCAAGACAGGACAGAGAAAAGTTAGAGGGAAATGAGCAAGCCATGGACTATTGGAAGGTAGGAAAGTGGGCTGGATAAGGAGATAGTTTTGGAAAAATCTTTATTAAGAATCTTATAGGGTTGTAGGTTTTGAAGTTTGTCCTACTTTTGTTATATTATTGTTTACAATTACCTAAAACTCCTTCATGTTTATGTACTTGGACCTCCTTGGCTTCACTTGGTTTATGGGTCTGCTCATTGGTGCCCCCTTAAGTTCAATGTACAAATAAACTCACTGCCTACCTCAAATGCACCAAAGCATAGATGTCTGATAACTTCCTACAGCTAAACACACACAAAACTGCTTCTTGTCACTTACCAAACTTATGTTTTCTACAGATGTGAAGTGTTGTACCATGTATCTGTATGAGGAAAATGTCTGGGGATGGTTTTAACTACAGACTTGAGCTATAAAAAATAAAACATGCAAGTTGGCTCAGCTCTTCTTGCTAGAATTTAGCTCCTGTTAACTTTTCCCATTGTCTGCTACTACCACCACCCTTGTAGTCATGATTAGGAACATTCCATATTTTGAAAATCACATCTTTTCTGATGTATAATACTCCTTGCCTGTATTACCTCTTGACTGAATTACTTCAGTTCGCTCTTCATTGATCTTCTTGTTCAAGAGCATATTACAAGTTCAGGATGCTGCAGCCAAACATCTGACAGGCACAAACCATAATGAACAAGTCACCCCTTAACTGTTCTGACTACACTGGCTTCCCACACAATATTATATTATGTTTATAACAAAGCTGCCTCGGATTGCCTGTTCTTAAGCTTTACCAGGCCACTGAGGTCCTGTGACTCTAGCCTTCTCACTATTCCAAAATCTTTTGACTATCCTTACTCATTTCGGCCCTCTGAGATAGTATTTTGTCGCGTTTTCAGTATTTTTATCAATCATTTTCTTTGCACTTATTTATTTTTAGCATTGCAATGGTGACATCATCGCACCACCATTTTTGTTCTTGTCTTTTGTGACCATAGCCATGTTGTTTAGAACTATAATCCTTGCTACCAACCCTGTGATCGCTAGTAGTGTTATGGATGATATCATCATTTGGTCCCTTTAAAAGAGGGCAGTAGTAACCATTAACTCTACCATGCACTGGATTTTTAATAAAACCGCCACTTGCAGTTCAGGTTTAGGCAATCAAACCTAGATAGTGAAGTGGTCTTTTTGTAGTTCAAGTTTTGTTTCTGTGAGGTAAGCTTTGAATGATCAGCACCTTTGACTTTGTCCCCATCACCTTGATCTTGTCACTGCACTGTCCTTCCTTTTAGCATCTTCCTTAGCATTACAGAATGCTAAAGGGCAGCACTTCTATGAAAACCATATGGCTGGAACATTGCCTGTTTCTGGAAAGTCAGCTCATATCCTCCTGTCTCCGGTATACAGTAAGACTGCTGCCTGCCTTTTTGACTCTGTTATCCCATTTTGTGAAATCTCCATCTGATTCATATGATCTCCATGGTACTCTGTGAACAGTCAATGTTAAGTTGGCCATCTAGCTCTGTGAAAAGGATTACTTGTGTTTTCTTTTGTATTTCTCCCATTTTGTGACACCCATTGCATACTAAGCCTACCTGGAAGAGGGTCTCTGTCTGAATTGCACTTCCCAAGATTTCTTCCATTTTTTTTCCCTACAAGTTATTTTTTTTGTCTTCTTTAAGAGTCAAGGCTTGTGAGGCTGTCAAAAACAAGGCCTGTTAAAACTCATTCAGGCATTCTTTGTGTGATTTTGGGCTATACAAGAAAAAAAAATGGTTGCTACTGTACATATTTAGGAGTTTGGAATTAGTGTCCGTTCGTGAAGCTTTAACAAATACATCACAATTGCTAAGTAAACTCTTCCATTTTGCACTTTGCCTTGATATACTTGCAACTACAGTGTAATCTCAAATATTTAACTGTATCTACTGATCTGATATACCGTCAGTCTGCTCCCATGTATTATGCCTGCTTTGCTAATGTAAGCAAATTTTGCTTTTCTTGTAAAATATTAAATATGGAATGATCTTGTATGGTAACTTGTCCTTGTGTTTTCTTTATGAAGCCCCTGAGTTCTGTAAATTATGCTATAAAGATAAAAACTCATTAATGTTTATCTGGTTTACAATAGGACTGAGGAACAGCTGGTTTCTAACATAACAATATAATATTCTCAAACCATTTAATTCAACACAGGGTTTGAGAAGGGCCAGAGCCTATCCTGATAGCAATGGAGGCAAACCAGAAACCATCCCTAAACAGAGCACCAGCCCATTATTGGGTCCACACCCACACTAGGTCAATTTATAATCACCAACTTATCTATCTTGCACAACTGTACAGAAGTGAGAGGAAAGACCATACAGGCAGAAGGATGGGAACATGCAGACTTCATGAAGACAATGACCTGGCATATGATTCAAACTCAAGATGCTAGACATGTGAGAAAGCAGCACTATTCACTGTGTCATTGTCCCATCTAAGTAAATAAACACAAAGTGGGAAAACTCAATAAATTGTGAATCAATGTTTGAATTCTAGCTTTTAATATCAAAATTCCCAACAAGCCTAAAAAACACGCAAGGCTCAAAAATAAAATATCGGGTGGTTACACATCTAAGCAAAGTTTGGCCACTGTTTGGACTAGGCCAAGTCAAACCATACTTACCCTCCCAGATGTTACTTTCCCCACACTCCGATCCCCAGTTGATGATAAAAACAACAAGTACATTAAACAAGTTATTAAAGTGATCAATGGATAATTTACATTGGAAGTGAAATATAAACAGACACACACCGCCTTTGAAAAATCCATCCCTTCCAATAATATTTCCTCTGTGGAGTGTAAAAGTGAGGAAACAAAGAGAGCGACAAGTTCACCAATCATCTGTAAAGAATGAGGAACTCTACCTCCGGAATTACCTGCGTGAGCTTAATTTGCATTCTAGGCAACTCTATAAAATCACTTCAGTTACTTAAAAATAATGTCAGGAGGAACTTTTATGGAGATCTTATGTATTGAATGCCCCCTTGTGGTTATATTATATAAATCCCTTATATCTATTATTTTTTGAGGGGAAGTCTCTACAAACAGGAGAATTACCCAGAGTCTGGTACATTGCATAATTCTGTGTTAAATAATATTACACCAGTGCTGATAGCTACAGACCTATTTAATTAACCAGTTTGATGACAAATTACTAAGGGCATCTTCCTCTTTACCTACTACATATACTGTATATGAATCCATTTTTAGGCCACTACAGGTGAATGGTAAATGCTGGCTAATGTTTTCTTCTGCATACAACTACACAACCACACATCATGTTTGTATAGTAACATACACTGTATATTAGAATAAGGAAAAATACATCCACATACGCATTTTTTCATTTATTTTAACCAATAAGCTAAAATTACCATAAAGTAATTTCAGAGGTATCATTCGAACAATTCAGGGGACAGTGGGGAATCGCATAGCAGAAGAATTTATAATAATGAAGTAGGGTTATGACTGCTGTTACTTTAAAGTTTATCTTTCAAAAACAACATGCGGTTACAATTTGATGTTGGTTAAGCATAATTATCACACAAATGACAGGCAATATTTATTGATACTGATGACTGTGTGGTAGAAGCACACTCAAAGAGCACCAAAGTATGGGGAAACATCAACCTGTTTTTTATTATGTAGGTACCTGAACACTGTTAGGCGTATCACCAATAGCAGCAATATTGAGGCAATTCCATGTAAGTTGTCATGAAGCTTAATTTTATCCACCAAGGGTTTCATTTTTCCAGTTTTCTTATCTTACTGCCCATTATGCCTTCTTCTGTCAAATAAGGTAAGCAACAAAGGCCTTCCACCACTGTCTGTCTTGGGCCAGTTTCTCGACAGTACTCCAGGTCCGCCTTGGCAGTAGGCCATCATGAGTTCCTGGGGCAGCTCCTTTTGCGTCTAGTATAGGTGCGGTTTCGATGATCGCTTCCTCTGCTTCTGATGACATGGCCAATTTATCGCTGTTTTCTTTTCATCATAATGGTGGCCATATTTTCTAGATGGTATCGTTCTAGCAAATCTTAATTATAACTGGTTCTTGGCCAGAAAATATGCAGGACTGGTCTCAGAGTTTTTGTGTGGAATGTTGTATCTGTTCTTCCATCAGGCTTCACTGTGCTGCCTAATAGGAGAAGGTGTCAGTCATAGATAGGTCTTCCCTATTTATCTTAATAGATGTTGGTCTGTCTACGTTGAGTTTCATAACCTCCGTTTCAGACTGGCTGATCTGTAATCCCAGATGTGTTGAGATAGGTTCATTTTCTTACATGTAGTTGTGAGTATGAGACAGCAAAGCAATGTCATCAGCAAAGTCAAGGTCTTCAAGGGTGGAAGAGATCGTCCATCTGAATATTCAAACTCTGCATCACCCAGTCAATGACCTGGCTAAACAGCAAGGCAGACATCACATAGCATTGCCTGACACCTTTGTTTCAAAGCAAATGTCACTGCTTCCCACACAATAAATGAAGTTGGTATAAAAGCTCTTGACGAGCAGTGCAATCTCCTATGGTTATGCCATATGTTCTTAGAATACACCAGAGGCTGCCTCTGTGGATGCTGTCAAAGGCTTTCTGAAAGTCAATGAAATTTATGTACAGCTGCCTGTGTCACTCTGTGCACTGCTGAATAATATTTTGTAGTGCCAAGATTTCATCAATAAATTTCTTTTCTTTTTGGAACCCAGCTTGTTCAAACCTTATTCAGTGGCGTAGCTAGGGGCGGGCATAAGGGGTGGTCTTCCCCGGGTGGCACATTTATCGGGGCAGCATTATTGTCCAAAAGGCTCAGTACAATTTATGTGTAAGCAGCAGGGCTCAGAGAAATATCACTTACAAATTAAAAAAGTAAAATTCTCTGAATTGTATCGACAAATGCTTCAAAAATAATTTTCAGACTGTCCTTCTGTGACGGCATCAGACACAGCAATTGAAATTTGTGAGACAATAACAAAAATAAACATTACACCGATAATAATTTCTAGGAAGATAAACAACCAATTTACAATTTATTTTGTTATCAGTCCGAATGCGTTTTTGCTCTGCGCAGAAAACATCCCCACCTATCACTTGTATACTACACTGGTTCTGGTTTTCACGGCATAATTATATTGAACTAATAATCAGAACACGGCTTATCAGTGTGTCTATACTATATTCTTGTCTAGTTGATGGTTATAAATAATTATATGTGAAAAATTATTGTTCTTTCTCTATATATGAATAAATCTATGCAAAATGTATTTTCATTTTCTATTTAAATAGGTTAGCATATTCAAATATGTTGGAGGGCGGCAAATTTAAGCACTGCCCGCCCCGTGCGGCACGAACTTGAGCTACGCCACTGTCCTTATTAGCATGTCAGCTGCCTCTGAGATTTGTTGGTTGATGATCAGATTTTGACCAGCATTTTACTTGGAATAAATACATGGGTAATACCAAACCAGTTGTTGCAGTTACTGAGTGCTCCTTTTTTGGGCATTTTGACCGTTTTGCCTTTGTTTCAGTGTGGTGCAGCGTGCCACTGAAAGTGAAAGCAATGTTTGTCATACTCTGACAGCATAGCTATTTATAGCTTTGTCTGTGTTTTTTTTAAATAGCTATTGAGACCATGGACATGCTTACCTTGAGGAAGGAGGAAGTGTGTTGCATCTGCATAGAAGGCATGGCCTCTCAATGGTTCGGGTCTTGCATATCCACAGAATGCAAGCCTGATTTATGCAGCATTTCGGGCGGGAAGTTCACGTCATCTGATCGGGTGAGGCCTGCTGTCTGTTATGTTCTGCCATGTTAGAAAAGGGAAAGATGGCAATGCGAGAGGCACATTGCCTTGTTAAAAAGAAACCAATTGTGCAAGTTTAGCAAAGTTCCGGGCAAACATTTGAAAATGAAAACCAGTAACACTCACCGAAGTGAGTGCAATAGCGTGCCAGAACATTGGAAGAAAGAGGCAGCTCCTTACGGAACATGCACGGACAATTGCCTCAGTTAAACAGGAAAGCTCTTGGAGGAGGGGACAGTGTAGTGTGAGCATTGTCGCTGGGTATTTTCTGATTAGGGAAAAAGATGATGTCAGTGGTTGGGCGCCACGATCTCCCTTCAACCTATAAAACCAATGAATGAACATTTGAGGTCGTCGTTTGACTGGGTTGGGTGTCGGACAAATCTTCAGACCAAATCACATAGTGAAGATAGAGTGGTGAGCGAGATAGTGGGACTTTAACAGTGCATATTTTTTTTATTTCTGTTCTTTAATGTAAATAGTGCATGACTTATTTTTCCTGAGTGTTCAACGGAGGCGAAGGAAGAACATTTGCTATTTTTGAATAAGATCTTAAACTGTTTTTTTTCTTTTTCTTTCCCGATTTTTGAGTGGCATACAAGAAAAGAACAGTATTTTTGTAGGTATTTGTTTTTGTTGATTTTCATCATTTTTGCTGTGTGAGTTTGTCATTAGGATTGTGTTTTTATTCAGTGACACCATATCATTTTGATTTGGATTTTCACCATTTTTGTTTGTAGCACCTGTTAAATATGAGCACTTGCTTTTCTTCACTTTTGTAACTTTGTGTCTGTGTCTTTCTTCTCTCTCTCTATCGATACACTCAGTACATGAACTACAAAGAGCCTAAAGTGCCAATTCCCACTACACAGGGTCTCTCATCTACTCATCAAGTACCTTCATCAATTTCTAAACCTGTTTAAATAAAAGTTGCAAGATCTTGGCCTCAAGCAATGGGTCAGCCTTGGACAGTTCCTTATTCTGAATAGGTTGCCATATTCTGGTGCTTTGTCATTTTTTTTAAAGGTTTTAATTGTTTGGATAATCTCTTGTTGGTCGAGTAGACTGGTATTGACTTCAAGATCTGTTCTACTTCCTGTATTTCTTCTTCTTCAGTTGGTGGTAGGCTTTTTCAGGACTTCTCTAAAGTGTTCTGCCTATCGAGTTTCCTGCTCTCTATCTGTAGTGAGCCACTTCCCTTATTTGTCATTAGCCAGAATCCTACTGCTCCAAAGGAAACTATTGTGTTTAGCTTTGGTGATCGTGTAGATCCTGTCTTGTTCACCTTCTGTCTTGCTTGCAATGTCATCTATATACAGTATGCCTGTTTCTCCTCTCTCACCATTCTTTTCACCTTTCTGTCTATTTTCCCAGTACTACAATCTATTACTACTACTTTTGCACCCGATTAGATTTGGCATCTGTGAGCTTTCTCTTCAAGGATCTGCCTTTATTATTTGTATATCTGGGGTAGTTCACTTTTTTCTTCCCATGCCTGAATCCTAGTTCGGCTTCACCGATTTTTATATGCTGCCATTATCTTCTGACTAATTCAGTGTCTGTTTCATAAGCATTTTTCATGTCAGCCAGGGGTTGGTACCTGCTCTTCAACTGGAGAATGAAGGCATTCATCACTCTAGGGCCACGCAATCGGTCTGTGTCAAACCATTTGAGAGCAGTTGTTTTCTGTTCTTTAAAAGAGCTGTGACAAACTGATGGCCACACCCCATATCACTACCTTTTCTGACCTTAACATCAAGCAGAGGTCTCATGTGCTTTTCATTTAACATTAGATATTCAATTTGTTTGCTGCCGCTGCTGTTGGTGAAGTAGTATGATGACAGCTCGTAAATATCCCAGTGTGGAGTTAGTACACAATTCCATCAACCTTCCAAGTTCTCATTTATTGTGCTGCAGCATCCATGCTACCTCATTGTTCTCTTGAAAAGAGTGTTACCTCCCGCCTTGGCATTCAGATGACCCATAAAACACAGACTAGACTTTATTTAATGCCTTTGGCTTTAATATTCCATCGCTTGTGCTTATTTTTTGACTGTTTTCATTGATTATAGTTTCTGGCAGACCTTCATGGCATCTCTAAATTTTTAGGCATTTTTGCCATTAATAATACTGTAGTGGTTAGTGAGTTTGTCCATGTTGTTCTTTCATTTGCTCATCCTTTTTTCTCCTATAAATACTGTTATTTCAGATGGTAATAGAACATCCATGAGATCCTTTTAATCGCTACATATTGGCTTGGCTTATGAATATTAGCACACCATAAAAACGTCTAGCCTCCTCCTCTTCAAGTTACAAGCTACCTATATCTGGCACCATGGAGGGGACAAAAGGGGGAATTGTTCCCCTTGTATGAAATGTCTCACCCCTTCATTTTTGGACAAAAGGAGTTGAACACTTTTGTCATAAAACATAGTTGTACTTTGTCGGCAATCTGATAACTACATTAACTGCTAATTCATACCTAAGTGTGAATTACTATAGATATGCACATCCATTCAGTTTACACTTACTTTGATTCCAATTGTGTGTTTAAATGCAATATATTCCATGTATAGCCTGTTTATCTTGCATTAACTTTTATAAACATGTTGCACATCTATGAATGTGTTAAAGAAGACATACCTGTATGTGGAAAGAAGTTAAAGATTCCACCATATTGCATTCTGTTAGAGCTGAGGTTATTACTAGAATAATAAAATACCAATTAAATAAATAAAAGACAGTTTTATAATGCCTGTCACAAGAATAACAAGATGACATCAAAACGTTTTGAGGCAGCCACTTGTAATATTGTGCCCTGGCTGTAAAATGGGTTTGGTTTATGAGTTGTGTTCAGGTTGAAGTCCAAAGCAGAACTGATTTTAAGGCTGTAAAGATGGCAGTGTTAAGGACTAAGACAGGAAGTGACATCATCGGGACTGGAACCGGAAGTGATGTCGCCATGGCCGGAGGTGACATCATCGATGCCACCAGAACCTTGCAAGATTTCCCATGGAAGGTCTGCAGAGGATTGAGAGAGAAAGTCAGTGCACCTCGCCACCCCCGGTCTGGTATGGAAATACTATTATTCAGGCCCTTTAGTTGACTGCCAACCACATGTGTGTGACATACCAAGCATCAGAACAGAATTTTTGCCATTAATATGTTTTTTATTCTGAAATTTCATATGTGAAATTTACAATCACTGCAGTGGGTTGGCAACCTGCCCGGGATTAGTTCCTGCCTTGTGCCCTGTGTTGGCTGGGATTGGCTCCAGCAGACCCCCATGACCCTGTATTTGGATTCAGCGGGTTGGATAATGGATGGATATTACAACCACTTTATTTTAAGTGAAATATTACCCAGAATTTCTAACAGCCACCTACAGATGTGTTTGGCACTGGCCCTGAAATCATCTAGAAGAGTGGTTAACAATAGCAATTAGGAAATTTTTAAATTGTCACTAGCTAATGAGAGCCAAATGACCTGCTTTTTTCAAAAGGTTTCATTATAACAATATGTAGCAAAGACAACATACCAAATAACATAATACCTTTTTTAATTGTAATTAAATGTGAGCTTTCCTATACATGACATCTTCCATTCACATTTCCAAGCTATATTACAGTATTTCATCATGGCTAACTGTTGACTGAGTTTAGCTTCTCTTAAATCTACTGGTCTGCCTGTTCACACAGAGTGACCAATTTACCCTTCTAACACATCTCAGGATGCCCAGACAAATGAATAAAACAAACTTTTTACTGTCTTTAGCTCTTGTCACTGTTCCTCTCACTCATTGTAAGGTAGGAGGGAGAACAACATAGTATCATTCCTCAATCTATTGTTACACTTTCATGTTGATATTCAGGATCACAGAAGGAAAAAACAGCTTAAAGAAAGTCTTACCTGGAAATTAAGAAAACCACTGTAGTGTAGCTTAATACCCAGATTTAGCTTATATTTATCCATACATATGAGGATAAATCAAAAAGTAGTAACAATCTGAAAATTTCCCAGTAGTCACAAAGGATAGAAGCTGATGCAATACAACAAATTCATGATGGCTTATGGATAGTTCTAGCAAGCTCTCTACAGTTAGTCTAGTTGAACATCAACATGCTTTGGGATTGAACCACTACTGAACAAGGCACCATAGTGAGATTTCTTCGAGTAGAGAGTGAAACCTGAGGAATTTAACCAAAGGATGTTGGCTTGTGCAGATCAGTAACCTGTATAGGATCCCGTCATGTGCAGACTTTGCGGTACCCCAAGTCATCATGTACAATGGTGTGCGCAGATCCATAGCTGATATTTAAATGTGCAGTAACAGCACACAACGTAATCCGTCAGTCTTCTCTAATGAAGGCATTTGCAATGTCAATGTGGGTTTGTGTGCAAAATGTTGGTCAACCAGATCGAGCTTCCGTGGTTTCTCTTGTTCCCCCCCCCCATTTTAAACCTTTTTACTTATTCATAATCTTTTCATTGACTCAGCGGAGCAATCATGTTCCTTTGACCTTTACTTCAGCTAGTCTAACTGCAGAGTGCTGTGTTGTGTGAGTGTTCAAACTACCCATAAGCCATTGGAAACAGTGTATTGCTATCTGTCACATTTACTGGGCAAATACGTAGGGGAAAGCTTGTAACTCACTTTTAAGCCACTTGTGGATTCTGCTGGTTAGTGTTTGCTTTAAAAGGGAATAAAGAGGAATTTGAATGAATGTTTGGGATTAACTTTATTAAACTAGGTAAGACCAATTTGTGCAACTCAGACTACACCAGTTTTTAGTTTGTACACACACATGCTCATTTCCCTTACATCAAATGCTAAGAAGTGACATGTATAAGAGAGAGCTACACTTAACAAATATTTATCATTCCAAGGATAATCCACAGAAATGTATAATGAATAGTCAGCAAATGCAAGATTTACACATTTAATATGGGGATGAAACAACAAATTCACACAAAAAGTAAATACTGTATAGATAAATTGGGGAGCCCAAAGTAAGAGGAACCACTCACTAAAACATGAGATGTTAAACCAAACCTGTTAAATAAAACATCTCACTTAATATACTTTTTTAAATCACTACCCGAAACCCATCACCAATGACTTTTTCAGTAAGCAGATTGCAGTAATTTTGAATGCAGTCAAATTAAATGTTGATTCACATTACTCTATAAAAGAAAATTAAAGTACTTAAAAAGCACAAAACATAGTCACTTGCTTCCAAAGCAACTTAGCTAGGAATAAAGAGAGACAGAAACATGTAAGAGCACAAAATCTTTAATGTTTTTAATGTAAAAAGGGGGATCACCAACCTACCTGTGCACAGATCTCTAGGCTATCAATGGTTTTAATTATCAAAGCAACAAGAGCTCACTCACCTTGACAACTGCTATATATTGTAACAACACTGGGGTGTGGGAGGCAGAGGAATGGAGTTAGCCTCTAAACGGCAATTGCTGGCGAGTGGCCCTAAAAAGGAGCCTTGGCATCTTCAGAGCGGTTTCTGTCCACCTCTCAGATCTTCAGTTGCGCCACGCACTCCCAGCTGCTTGTCCCTTCAAATACACTGCCCAGCTCCATCTCACCTGGGGTCAGAGGCAACCCATATACCACACTATTCTCCAGGCTCTGTGAGCGCCAACCCAAGTCCCGCTGGTGGCGGCACATCCAAGCTGTGACTCATTGGATCAATGGGCTCTAACTGCTGTGTCTGTGTTCCCTTATCTTCTGCTCATGGTCTACTTTATAGTGGGCTTCTCCAGGTATTCCTGCCTTCTCAGACAGTCTGCTGCCAGCTAATGAACATATCCCTTTGAGGTCCGGACCCTGCGCTTTCTACACTACCTTCTCCAAAAAACCTCACCCTTGAGGTTTAACAGAACATTATGGGAGTGAAGCAAGCCATCATGAGCATAATCGAGGGGTCCATCAGCATTACTGCTAAACCAGTCCTCCATCTCAGGGTAGTTAGTTTGTCCTTTTACCAACTGCTGTCATCAATGTAATGATCTGGGGGTTATATAGCCAGCTACTCCAGGTATTCCCACTCCCTCAGACAGTCCGCTGCCACCTGACAAGCATATCCTTCTGAGGTCCTATCTCTGAGCTCACAGTAGTAGAATGATAAACAGTATAATGCTGTGTCCTGAAGCCAAGTTCTGACACTTTTCTTAGTGTGCCCATAGTACACACTCCAGTATCTCTGTCTCAAACTCTGTCTCTTGACTTTAACCTCCCCATTTCTTCTGTACCCAAGTTATATTAGGTGCCAGTGCACAAACACTATATGTAGATGTTCTAATCTTGCATGCAAAAATAAGGAGAACCGATGAGAAGGGTTCTATAACCTGTTTAAGAAATTTTTAGCAGTCATAAGACATATTTGAGTGAAGTTCACTTGTAAGTGCTGTGTCTTTACCCCCTAATTTTTGAATTATAGTATTGAAAGGCATTAGTACAAGAAGCTACATTGAATTCTCCTTTAAAGCATATTTTGGCGTTGGGGAGAGGGAGGTTAGGCGCTAACCTTTTTTAAAATTTTCATAACGGTTTTCATCTTCAAATTGGCTAAACATTTAAATGGTTTTAATTGACATTCCTAGTAAAGGATGCCATGTTTATGTTAAAAAAAAAAAAAAAAAAAGTTTTAAATTGTATTCAATATTCAGCATATTTAAGGTACATTTTAACAATGGCAAAGTGATAATAAATCTTGCACCATATTCTATCCTTAACCTAATTGCTGTGAATTGTTTGCTTAACTGCTTTGTGATCCACTATAAGATGCTTTAGTCTCAAGTATACACATTTTTTGGATGATTTTGGTTGTCCTATTTAACAAATTCATTCACATTATCTGTTTGATATCATAATAAATTGATCCTAATATGGGTGGTTTTAGCCTAAGGTGCAATATGGCAACTCAAATATTCCAACAAGGAGGCTTTTATTATGGAAATTGGTACCTGTCAAAGACCGGTAATAGAATAATGAAAAAATATTTACTATTTCTTGCCCCACATGTACTTTCAGTGTCTTTCCTCTATTTTTTCATATGTCTGAACTTTTTTCCTGGTGCTCCCTGTCTCAAGCATGTTCTTATAAAACCTGCTTCTCAGACTCTGCCGTTATTTTCAAGGTGCCTTCCCTCACCTCATTCCTGGTTTCATACTTGCGGTCTTTAAAGGTAATTCTGAGTGTGCACTGTACATTTACTCCTCCTCATGCATCTCACATTCACACTTTCCCTTTCGTAGTGTCACCAAAATCAAACTGACCAACCGCACTAAAGCTAAACTGTCCAATCAGATTGCTCAGAGAAACTAGACACACTGACCTCTGTGTTTTTATTATATAGTAGATACTTGAACAGGAAAATGCTATGAACGTTGCAACAGAATCACAACTCTAGCCTAGTCAGAAATGCACCTTTCATGTCTCTCACACCAGCACTATGAGCTGAAGGAATATTCTTTCCATTTCAGCATCAGCTAATGGCATTATTTGGTGATATTTGCAGCCTTAGTAATACAAGTTTGCAGTCCCATAAAAGATCAATTAGAAGGTAACCCACCCAGACTGAAATAATGTAATTTAATATGAGCAGTGTGCCAAAAACATTAAAGAAACTTTGAAAGTAATTGGAATACACTTGGAAAAGAGTAGTACACTATTCTACCAAGTTGTTTTCTGAAAGAATATTTTTAAAAGACTTTCTCAGAGTTAAATATAATTCATCTCAAGAATTAGAAGATTTTCATTTCAAAATTTGTCTAGTCTTTTCTCCTGGGAACACACAATCACAAGTAGTTCACACAAATGTAACGGCTGACCCCTTTACCCAGCCGGCAGCTACACCTCCAAGACCTGTGGCCTGGATAATTTACTGAGAAATAATCTACCTATCAAGCCGTACTTCTAACCAATTAAACTTTTCCCCACAATCGACGGTATAAATATAAGTACACAAAAGCAGGATGTAAAATTAAAACGGATTAAATGTATTAAATGAAACAAGACATGCAAAAAAAAACAAAAAAAACAAAAAACAAACCACGATATAAATATATCCCTCCACCCCAGCAACAACAAGACACCACCAAATATAAATACAACAAAAACCCTCCCTTGCCCCTGCAACATATAACACGAATAACAAAATGACTTGAGTCCGGTTATAAAACTGTCCTGAATACGGATGACTGAACTAGCGGTAAATGCGCGGTTTGATTTTCCCGGCGATTGGAGCAACCTCACCGTGATTCCTCGGCGTATGGTGGATAGTGAATCGACCCTGGGGTCTCAATAGATGGAGGTTGAAAAACAGTCCGGCAAAATGAAAAGCAAACTGGTGAAAAGGCGCGATGTGGAAAAAACAGCAAGCAAGTTGAAAAGTGGTTGAAACAAAATGGTCTTCCTTCTCCTTC
>JANRMT010062790.1:68356174-68408502 GCA_026402145.1 Polypterus bichir lapradei | reverse complement strand
TCCTGATTACTTAAATAGTCTGTGACGGCTGAGATTGATTAATTAAGAACAGGTGTTTTCCAGTTTTGCGGCTGTGGTCTCCTTCCATCATCCGTCCTCCTTTACGGGGACGGCATTAACTGCTACACATACAAACAGCAAACGGGACAATGAAACGAGACGCACTCAGGACTGACATTTAACACTAACTATGTGGCCCCGCTACACAAAGATCAGAAGTTGAGTGCAGCCAGAGCATTATTTCACTCAAAATCTTCTTAAGTGTGTATGCGCCCGCCATCTGTAAGGTTTTTTTTTTTTTAATTTTCCCCTTCTCTGCTTTAGTTTTTGTACTGATCAGCCAACATTATGTATATCCAGTCTGGGGTTGGTTTCTGCTTTGTGCTTAATGCTCCTGGGAAAAGCTCTGACTCTGTAAAATGGATCAAAATGAATACAGATAATGCTCCTCTGAACCTTATAATTGAATGATGTGTGAATTAGCCAATGGATCGATGGACATTATGTATGATATGAAGTCAAATCTAAAATATTTTGAAGGAGTACACTTTGTAATTGTTGAAGTACTTTGTCCACTAATTTATATTAATATAATTCTGTACAATCATTTTTGAACAAATGTAAAGGCATTAATGTTTACTTCATATGTCATTATAGTGTTAAGTACTTTTAATATACTGTACCAGTGTTTTCTTGTGTGTGTGTATTTTTAACAAATTCTTTCTTTATTTACCTGGTTTGACTCTCATCTAGAATCAATATTAATTTTCAGATGTCAGATAAAGCAGTATGCTTCACAGCTTGTAACTTTTTCAATGTCTTTAATCATAATTCTGCATTTTAACTCTCAAAAGGTTTATATGGGTAGAGCAGTATGGGGCTATCACCTGTCAGTTCTTGCTAGCTAAGATTTTATGCTCTTAGGTTTTCTCTGAGCATGCAAAGTTGCTTTCAGTGTACTAAATAAATTTTTAGGTTGGCCAAATTGACCCAGTATGTTTGATAGCAACATCAGGTGCAGTGGATCCAATTGTGGTTATGTTGCTGTCAGTTTAGCCTAACAGTTCCACTCACTCATTTTCATGTTTCTATTAAATAAAATGAAGTTGTATATTTTCATAGATCCTTGTTATCATGGAGAATGGCAATGTGTTGCATTTTGGTTGGACATAAAAGAAAAAAAAATATTCTATCCAGTACAAGTGGCAATACTACTACTACTACTACTACTGTACTGTTGCTGTTCTTATACTGGCATGTAACCGACATGTAATATGGTGTTGTACCAGCTGCAACAGGCAATCAAAACTCAAAAATGACATCCAACAGTATCTGAAGAACTTATGTGGAAATTGTCACACTACTTCATGGATTACAACGAAGCTTCCTTTCGTCACATGCTGTACAGTCAGATGGTGAACCCACATGCTGATCAATAGCTACTTTTGCATGCTTCTGTTACTTTGTTCATCATTGTGTAGTTATTTTTATGCTCATTAAGAGCTAGTTCATTTTAGAAAGACACTCCCAGGTAACCACGCAGGCTCAGGCAGGCAAAGAAAACCACTGCAGGCTTGTAGGCTGTCCACGTACAGTAGTCCTTCACAATAAATTAATTAAAGCCTAATAATAGGTTCTGCTAGGGATTAACATCCCACAATTATTTTAAGTGCATTATATGCTGCAAAAGGTAATGAGTATTTACTATCGGGAAATGAATGAGTGTGTTGTCAAGTCAAAAAGGATGGTGGGTCATAATGATGGTGCATTGAAATAATTAGCATTAAGCAAAAGTATGGTCAAAAAGTAATGAAAGCACTGACTGATATCACCAAGCAAGATTACCTAGCATGCTTAGAATTTTAAAGAGTTTTTATTTGTTTTTGTCCAACAATTAGGATAGTAATCTTTGTTCACTGTCATCTTTGATAGGCAAGATGGTGCAATGACATACGATATCAATGTTAGTCTTGTGATGGCAACCAGCATAGCAGTTGTCAACTAGATCCCTTCACCAATAGAAAAACAAACAATAAGGAGTTGTGGCACAAAAGTAATAATTAAAAAAAATGAACAAACATTACAGATTTTTTTTCACAGCAGTGTTTATTTTTGCAACTTATTGTGCATAGTTTATGTAATCTAAAATAAAATACATTTTTTGAGACAGGTATGGCTTGGCCCAGGACTGATATATGTGCACTCTGACACACTTATCAAGATATAGTAAACAAAATGGCATTTGTCATTGACTTGTAGTTAAACAGGACTTGCCATCTCTTTTGATGTTCTATACAGTGTTCTACACTATGGACATAATCTTCTAGTGAAATTAGAGCAGAAGACAATGTATTGTATTTTAGAATGAGGGAAAAATGTCATTCTGACTACAAGGGGATTGTGTATAAAACTAGAGTGAACAGAAAGCATGAATAATCATAGACATTCTTCTTTGGTACCATTTGCTACCCAGTGTAATCAAGGACAACAATGATGCTTATCTTAAAGACATTAAAATGTATGCCCATGCAGGTTCTGAATCACAGCTGTTTCCCAGATACAGAGAAAACGTATATCTCTTATTTCAACTTTGCCATAGTCTATAGCTAACCTTTAAATGATATACAGTATGTAATTTCTCATTCTGATTTGTCTTGAAAACATATTGCTCCTAGACTTAAAATATGCTATACATACCGTTAATCCAACAGCTTCATAAAAGCAAAATCATCGTACAAAACACCCACATGATTTCATAATGGTGAATCAGCACACCCTCAGCTGGATGCCATAAATTAGATTTTGGGCCATTTTCAAATCAACTTTGAGGACAGGCATAATATCTGCTAGGCACACCATGGGGTATGCTATATCACTTTTTCAAAAGTCTGCACATGGCATTTTCTACTTTAGTTCCTTTTGTCTCATTTAAATCTTTTTTTAGAGATAGCCTGTCAGGAAGCAGTAATATACATGAGGCTCTATCAAATTCACTGCTTATTTACTGTATGCCCCAAGTTGTTTGGACAAAGTAATGGTTCTTAATCATCCCCGTGCATGCTCTTTCAACTTCATTTTTCATGTATTCAACACATTCCAGTAGTAAAAATTTGAAAAATGCAAAAATACAATACAATTTATTTTTGTATAGCCCAAAATCACACAAGTGCCACAATGGGCTTTAACAGGCCCTGCCTCTTGACAGCCCCCCAGGCCTTGACTTTCTAAGAAGACAAGGAAAAACTCCCAAAGAAACCCTAGTTGGGAAAAAATGGAAGAAACCTTGGGAAAGGCAGTTCAAAGAGAGATCCCTTCCCAGGTAGGCTGGGCGTGCAGTGGGTGTCAAGAAAAAGGGGTAATTACAATACAATACACAAAACAGAACACAAGTAATCCTCAATAAAATATAATAGTAAAATAAATATATTACTCTATCCAGCCAAGGGCGCTAGCTCCCTGGTTTTAATAAGTTTTTTTGTAACTGCAGTATGTTATATAACCCGAAACTATATAGATATAATATTAAAAGGCAATACCCCTCCCTTAGTGATACGGCAGTAAGAAATCACATAGGAGAAATAGCTTTCTTTAATGACGATTTATGTGGCATAACAGACGAGGAAGACATGACAAGACTGTTACCGAAGTGGGAGCTCGATGTATACAGTCTGCCATTTTTGTCGCTGCGCTGGAAGGATTTTCAGGATGGGATGACATTACCTCCAATCCGTCCGTGGCTTCAAAGGTGTGCCAGGCAATGTTCCAAGGCTTTATATTCTTTCTCCATGTGCAGGCCCCCACTTAGGTGAATAATGCAATTCCAAACAAGGCAAAGAGAGGATACAATTTCATGCTGACTCTAACACACAGAAATAGTGCACGTTGCCCATTTGCAGTTGTTCTTAACTGGTCTTGTCTTAAAATGCTTGCCTAGCAGTTCTAAATGATGAGTCCCTGTGTATTAAATCTGTCTTTGTGTTAACTGTACATGTGAGAAGAAGCAGATTTATAAAATATTTTTTGTACAGAGCACAGTAACATATTAAACATATAAACTTATTACAATTGCAAGTACAGAGCAGAATTCAACATTAGATGATATCACATATCACATGTAACAGTCCTGGAGACCTCAGCCATCAAGTTCCCTCCCCCAACTGGCCTTTCCACAGCTGAAACAGCACTGTGCCAGCCAATCTGATGAAAGGACCCCTCTACCTGACGATTCCTGTTATCCTCCATCAAAGATGACTTTTCCTTGGGCAGGCAGACAACTTGGCAGGTAGGCAGTGGCACCAAGTGCCACATTTGAGTACCGAGAAGAGAAACAGAATAGGTGAGGGTTAGTAACAAATTATAACTATCATATTACTGTACTTATGTTTTAGTGCTAATGAATAACAACAGCAATACAGTATGCACAGTTAATCAGCTTTAGTCAGAGTGTGCTAAACTGAAGTAGTGAGCCTTCGGCCAGAATTTGAAAGATGAGACCGAAGGGGCATCTCTTATAGTAGAAGGCAGATCATTCCACAGTTTAGGGGCCCAATAACTAAAAGCTCGACGTCCCACTGTTATTTTATTAATCCATGGAGTCATAAGCAGACTGGCATCTTGAGATATTAATGTGCGCTCTGGTTTGTAAGTAATGATGTGTTCAGATAATTAAGAAGGACCTTGGCCATTTAAGACTTTATATGTTAAAAGGAGATTTTTGAAGTCTGCCCTAAACTTAACTGGGCGCCAGTGTAAGGATTTAAAAACTGGAGTTATGTGTTCATGTTTTCTTGTTCTTGTAATAATTCTTGCAGCAGCATTTTGGATTAACTTGAGGCTGTATAAAGAACAGTTTGAACATCCAGTGAACACCACATTGCAGTAATCAATCCTACTAAAAAAAATGCATGAATTAATTTCTCAGAATCCTGTTTATTTAGAAAGTGCCTTAATTTCCCAACAGTTTTAAGATGAAAGAAACATGAATTGGACAGCTTTGTATTGTGTGCTTTAAATAGAGTCAAAGATAACTCCTAGATTGCGGGCTAGTATGTAAACATTTGAAACGTAATCAATAAATATCCCTGCAGGTGGTGATGGTAGCACTGCTGTCTAGCAGTAAGGAGATCATGGGTTCGCATGGAGAGCGCTTTGAGTAGTGAGAAAGTGCTATACACATGTAAAGAATTATTATTATTAAATCCATTTATGTTTAAATTATATTGCACTGTAGAAAAAGATGAATTTTAACTTGGTAAATTAATTACCAGCATACTTGATTAAATATTTGGTAAGGCTTTACCTTTCCCTGTAGGATGGGCCTCTGTCCCCTGCACGTGCGTTAATCTCGTAAGGACTTGCATGATCTGAGAATGCATGACTTGTGCAAACTTGTAAATATAATGTACCAATACTTACTATTTAATACGGATGGGTCTTTCTTAATGGACATTTAGAATAATTGGTTAAAACATTCGTTTAATGATTTTTAGTATTAAGCAAATTTTTCAGCATGTTCTTGCGAGTATTGCCCAAGGGGGCGGCGGCTGGTCCTCAACGCCCCCTTAATGTGTCTTGGACCAGAAATGTCCCCTTAGACTTCTTCAGCGCCTACCAGTGGGCGGTACCGACCCTGTTGTGAACCTTAGGTTTAAACCAACAAATAGTACGTTTTTCCTTGCCTCCACTTCATATTCGCTGACTTCTAATTTCCTCCCGTGCTTTTGCCATTGCCTTTTCACAGAATGTTGAGCTTAAGGGCTATTTATATTTATTTGCATATTCAAAGAGGCATAATTCTCGGAGGAGTTGGGGTGGGGCAGCAGGCGCGTGCACGTGCGTTACTTTTCACGCTGACCAGGATTTATGGAATGGAAGAACATGGAAGTTCCCGTTCGCACAGATTTATGCATCTGGATTTTTTTGTGCGTACGCACATTTCCGCTTTTGTCTGTACGCCATGTTTTAGTGTGAATCCTATGCACGGCGTTATGCATGAGGCCCCAGGAATTTGGGACAGTGGTGATGTTGCTGGCTCCTAGCTCAACAGTCCGTGGTTCAGATCCCTGATCAGGGGCCTCATTTATAAAACTTGTACAAAAAGAGGCTTGAAATGTGCAGATTCAACTTCCTATGTGAACATGAAGATTTATAAAAGAAAACTTGATAGGGAATGTGCGTATAGTTATGGCATCCATTCATATGATCAAGTAGGGAAATGCAGCTGAACCAGTAAAACAATGACTTGAACGCATAATACATATGATCAAATCTGTAGAGACTGTATTTTTGTTCCCTTTTAAGACGGTCAATGCTGCATCTTTGCATTGAAGAACTTGTTTGGTTTTTCAACAGTTTATATTGGCTACCTGTTGTCATTTCTCAGGCACTCACTCCATAATATCTGCTCTGCTGAAAGCCAATAACTGACTGATGAGGCACTAAATCCACTTGTTGTATGATGTGGTTTCACATACATAAAACATAATATATTTTTGCCAATATAAAAAGGCAATTGGTAGCAGTGTTCAGTTCTCCTTATGTATCTGGAGCAATTTACTGCACTCATACTGCAATAAGGTCACCTAGCGAGACTGAACCTACTTTTGTTAACCATGAGTGGTGACATTCCATTAATGTACAAATAATCTGTGATGCTAAGCTCAGACTGACAAACGTTGTGGCTTGGTGGCCTGGGTCTATCCATGATTCATTTATTTTTAGGCAATGTAGCTTTGGCAGATGTGAAGGTTCTGCACAATCTGGCTGGCTTACAGTATTTGTAATGTAACTGACTGAACCTGCAGTTTTTTATATGGTTGTATTATTCATTGTGACAGCAATCATGTAATCATGTGCTGGGAAATAGGGGCTACCTGATCAGATGCTGGTGCCTTATGCTTTTCTCTGACCCCCCAGAACACAGAGGGGCAGGGCTCTAATGCCACAAATCTTCTTGCGCAGTCTGTTGCAGAGTGCAGCCAGATACTCTTGAACGCAAGTGGCGGTGTCTCAATGCATCAGGTTGCTCTACCAGCCAGTGAAGTTCTGCAGCATCATGACTGTGTACATATGAGGTTGATTAGCATGCTTCATATATGGATGTTTCAGAGAGGCATTTGACTTACGTTCATGTACACATATTTACAAGGGGACTGGGATCTATTAATTTGGATAAATTGAATAGAAATGTGCATAAAGTAGGTTTCATAAATCTGATTTTTTTTTGGAGTATGCATTTTCCTATTGTTTGCCATGCACATATTTTCATGCTCAAATCCATGCAGTTTTTTTTTAATGAGGCTACAGTCACCATCTGTAAAAAATTGCAAATTGTTCCAGCGTTTGCCTGAGTTTTTTCCCCAGAGTGCTGCAGATCCCCTCCCACATGACAAATAATGTGCCTGCCAGGTTAACAGTCAACCAAGCTTGTTCCCAAAATGAGTGAGTGAGTGTCTGTATACAAATCTTTGAACATTTAGAGAGTACAAGAAGGAGACTTTAAAAGTATTGTGAACATAAGTTTAGATTTAATACTGAAATTAAAGAATTACAATTAAAACACAGACAGCATTATCAGGGCCCTGTCACTTTGTGGTAATTTTTCAAATGTCAATCGAGCCATCTATTGTAATTTTGAATATGACATGTTTGTAGTGGTAGGGTGTTGTACCGTGTTAGCCATAATGAATTTTGTGAGAAGTCAAGCAAAATGACACTTTTTATTGGCTAACTAAAAAGATTACAATATCCAAAGCATCCGAAGCAACTCACTCCACTTCTTCAGGCAAGATATGTTAATTCTTCAATATATTGACATCACTTTGGTGTCAAATATGTGTCAGCATGTGCAGGAGGCAGGGTTATTAGAGTTAGAATGGGTGTCATTCCCCTTTAAACTTTGAAGATACAAATTGTTTGTGTTGCAATGCACAAAAGACACTATTTCAAAATGTACATATTACCCAAGTATCCCATGAAATTTTAACTGAAAAGTAGAGTAACAACTGAATCAAGGAATATTAATTCCGACTTTTAACTTATCACTTTTGCGTCAGGCACTCTAATGAATTTAATGCATTCTAAGACATTTAACATCCAATGCAGGGCAGGAAGAAAAAAAACACAATCCAGGAGAAAAGTAACAAATGGCCAGAAAGACCTTGCAAAGAACCTGGGGCACAAGGAGATGTTTGGACAATGTACATCGGCTTCAATCAAATATTCATTTACTCCCACACCTTAGGTAATAGAGTTGTAATTGATGTCATTAAGCCTACACGGATGGAGTATAGTAATTTGTGGCCTAAATGCAGATAGTTTTTGGCATTCCAGTCACATCATGACTATGTATTTGGGCATTTGACATGATTCTGTGCTCTATATGATGCAATAAAATTTCCAGAAGGGCTTTTAATGAAGAGTGTCCTCCAGATGACACCAGGGACTAATGAAGCAAATTGAATAGGCCACTAATGAATTCTCATGTTTCAGATTAATTTATCCCTTGCATCCATCATTCACCTCATCTTGAAAAGGATATTCAGTTTCTGTCATCACTGATACCTGAGCAGATATTGAACTTATTATGAAAAAATGTTCATGGTTCCTGGTAAAGTCATTTGATCTTAGATCTTCAGCCAATACATATTCTTTGCTCCTGCCATGCATGCGCATCAGAAAGTCATCATCTAGGTCCTTCCTAGGTATGTAATACCACTGTGGGCTGAGAGGGGGTGCTGGTGCTAACGTTGTTGTGTTCCTTTGCCTCCACAATACCAAGAAACCACCCAGTGAGTGCAACTGACTTTGCCCTTCCAGCCCCCAGACTGTAAAAGCCCAGCTAACCGGAAGGAGGCTTCACTTATTGATGAGAGAACCGGAGAGACAGAGTTCTTCTGAGCTGTAACAAGAAGCCTAGACAGACAGCAGGTTTCTGTTAGAATTCCACATGGTGACATTTCTATTTGTAATTGCACCATTAAATTCAGATTTCTTTTTGTTTTGGAAGCCAGGTTGGCACCCCAACATTTATCTCAGTTATCAATTTTTTTTATTACCTCAAACAACCACACTCCCCAAAAATTACAGTTGAATGTTGATAATGTTGATTCCTTACCTGGAGTACCATGTGCAATTTTGGACTCCAGGCAAAAAAAAGACATAGCAGCACTTGAGAAAATCACTTGAGAAGAATGACTAGGCTGATTCCAGATCTGCAAGGTATGAATTATGAGGAAAGATTGAAGGAGCAGAGCCTTTTTTGTTTAAGTAATGGAAAATTGTGCAAAATGCAGTGGATGCAGGTTGTTATTTTAAAATTAGTTCAACAAGAACACAGAGGCATGGTTAGAAACTAACAGTTTCACAAATCTTAGAAAGGTTTTCTTCACAAAGAGAACCTTAGACACAGAATAAATTATGTAGTAACGCAGTAGACAGTACAACTTCAGGGACATTCAGATCTTGACTTGATGTTATTTTAGAGAAATAAGGTGGATGGGATTGGCAAGCTTTGTTTTGATGAATGCTCTAAAAGTTTAATAACATCACTAAGTTTTCAGGTTTTGTGCAGTGCAGATTATGCTTTCATTTAGGCCACACATTTTTTACATGCTAGGTGGCAGTTCACTTAGCAGAATGTTATAGAATGTTTAACTCTAGCTAATTCCACTATAGGGTAGTTCTAGCATTGTCACAAATGCTCATCACTGTGTGTTTAGATACAGTGCAGGCTGTAGGACAGTGAACCATGATTATGTTATGTTCTTATGTAACTTGCTACAGTACTGCATGCTGCTGTGTCTGCTATGTTCATGTTGAATCTGAATCACTTGTACCATGGCAAGAAAGTTTATCTTGGTGAAGGTAACAGTGATAATAAGAGATACAGACAGGAATACGAAGAAGAATTTTTAAAATAGCACAAAGTAAGAAGTAGTCTGCATCAAAAGCTATTGGTAATTGTATTTTCTTCATATGCCAAGTTTTTAAGTTTCATATGTTTAACATTTGAATAATAATAAGCCACTCATGAATGCTGCACATTTGCACAGTCGCAGCTTGAGATTGTTTCTTTGGTGCCCATTGCTGTGTACGATTTGACATTTCTCTCTGACTGTCCAGGTACCAACGGGTGCAGTGACAGGTGATGTTTGGAAGAATAAGGCTGATCACCCACTAACAACAACAACATTTATTTATATAGCACAATTTCATACAAATGATGTACACTCGTGGCCAAAAGGTTTGAGAATGACACAAGTATTGGTTTTCACAAAGTTTGCTGCTTCAGTGTTTTTAGATCTTTTTGTCAGATGTTTCTGTGGTATACTGAAATATAATTATAAGCATTTTAATAAGTTTCAAAGGCTTTTATTGACATTTACATTAAGTTTATGCAAAGAGTCAATATTTGCAGTGTTGGCCCTTCTTTTTCAAGACCTCTGCAATTTGCCCTGGTATGCTGTCAATTAACTTCTGGGTCAAATCCCAACTGATGGCAGCCCATTCTTGTATAATCATAATCTTGGAGTTTGTCAGAATTTGTGATTTTTTGTTTGTCCACCCACCTCTTGAGGATTGACCACAAGTTCTCAATGGGATTAATGTCTGTGGAGTTTCATGGCCACGGACCCAAAATTTCGATATTTTATTCCTCGAGCCACTTAGTTATCACTTTTTCCTTATGGCACAGTGCTCCATCATGCTGGAAAAGGCATTGTTCGTCACCAAACTGTTCTTGGATGGTTGGGAGAAGTTGCTTTCTGAGGATGTTTTGGTACCATTGGTTTATTCTAAACTTTGTTAACAAGTTGAAAGGTTTATTAGCTGTACCAATTGCTAAAATCATTTTACTTTTAATATTGGTGCCATTGTTGCATCTATCATGACAGAAGTAAAATATCTCTTGACTCTGGAAGTAGACCTGGCACTGAACTCTCTGAAACGCCAGCTAACTACAGCATCTGTCGTCCTCCACCTTGAACAAAGACACGTTTTGAATTAGAATTGGACGTGTCTTATGTTACAGCTGGTTTTCATCCTATCTACTGTAAGTGATTCTGAAACACACGAAAATGAAATCAATGTACAGTACCTATTATTCTAGAAGGTTGCTCCTTATGGAATAAAATATGGTGAATAAAACAGAGAACTGCTAGCATTTAAATGGGTTTTCGAGGCATGGTGGTCGTGGTTGGAGCAGTGAAGTCATTCCTTTTTAGTCCCCACTGACCACTAAAATCTGTCTTACTTGAAAATTGCAATACTGCTTAATGCTTCTCAAGGCCACTGGGGATTTTGTTTTAGTTATCTTGATTTTGGTATCGCCTGTCATCCTGGAGAGAAAAACAGGAAGTGAGAATGTCAATCTATTCAGTGTGAGAATAGGAAGACTGACCCAGTACAGGAGCCAACTTTAATCAGTAGTAGATATATTATACACCATCACTGTTACATCAGTGCTAATCAATCTGTCCCATTTAATTAACTCAGTCTGGCTAACTGGGTTTTCAAATAATCTACCCTTGGGACTACAGTTTTTCCCAAATGTAGCAGTAACAGACGTATTGACCTAAAGAAGTGATTCTTTGATTGCTGGCTAGGCACAAAGGTTATATCTAGTTATTTTTCATTATGTTAAATCCTAGGTAACAGAAAATAGAATATGCTGACATGCTGGTCTCCTGCAACCTTGGCCAGTGCCTAATAGACCACAGATACATGTATTGAATGAGTTCATTAGTGGTTTGCTGAATTCAGGTGGTCACACTGCTATTGTAATTGTTGTTGACATGTTTTCGATTTTTGCTTTCAATTATGCAGGATCACCGGTTGGTGCCCCAAGTCTTTATTGTAATCTATCTAATCTCTTACAGTGGCAAAGTCAGCAGGATTTGTTGTGAAGATGACTAGGCAACAGGGAAAGGTGGCCGTCCTCCAGGCCTTGGCAGTGAGACTCCTGGCAATAAAGGTACAGGCTGGGGAACAAAAGACTCAGCTTGCCGAAGTGGAGGTAAGTAAGCAAATGCTTGTTGCTGTCCAATGGGAGCAACTGATGGGACCATACCAGGTATTGTTGCCGCTGCATTCTAATGATGATATAACCTATTTTCTAGTGTTTGAACATACCACTACCCATCATCACTGGGAGCATATAGATTGGGCACACACACTAGTGCTTTTCCTGAGGGACCGGCTCAGCAGGTCATTGCAGGTTATAACTAACTCCAAGCTGAGGTACTGCAGATGTATGGTGCCTGTCTGGACAGCAGGCAAGGGCTTGTCAGGAGTAGAAATTCGATCCAGTGAGGCCAGTATGCTCCCAGGTCTTTGAGTTAAGGGTCAGAGTTGTGTGTTGACTAAGACCAGGGTCCAAAGAAATGCCCTTCGCAATTTCCTTCCCCAGCTGATCCGGCAACAAGAGTATCAATCTATGGATGACCTCATAGAACCCCTCGAATGCCACCGGGTGGCCTTACAAGTCGAGCATTCCAAACATTCTGCTGATCGCTATTCCTGAACCCACCCGTTGCATGTCGGAAACAGTGGTCAGCCTGAAGGAGAAGCACACGCCCCTTCCCGGTGCTTAAAGTGTGGGGAGGTGGTCATACCAAAATGGAATGTCCCTGCTTCAGTGTGCCGACCGACTGCAGAAGGGTGCAAGGAGAAAGGTATTGTTTCACTGCCAAACCCTTACCTCTCCTTTGCACTTGGTTGGTTGTAGTCAGTGGGTATAAAATAATCACACTTATAGATTCTGACAGCAGCATCTACATTTTTGCATGCTGTTATGTATTTCCGCAACAACAGGAAATTGGTTTTACCAGGTGTGGTCCCCGGCCGGGGCTGGAGCCCGGCCGGGACGCCCAGGAGGACGTGAGGAGGGCTTGTGCCTCCTCCAGACCACGAGGGGGCGTCCGTCCTGGTTCTGTTGGGGTCCACGGGTCGAGGGCATGGAAGCCCTACCCTGTAGGGGCCCGTGGTCACCGCCAGGCGGAGCCCCGATGCCGGTTTATCCCGTCTGGTCCTCGGCCGGGGCTGGAGCCCGGTCGGGACGCCTTGGAGGACCGGAGGAGGGCGTGTGCCTCCTCCAGACCGAGTGGGGGCGTCCGTCCTGGTTATGCAGGGGGCCTCGGGTACAGGGCTTGGAAGCCCAGCCCTGCAGGGACCCGTGGCCACCGCCAGGCGGCGCCCCAGTGCCTAATTATCCCGGGAGCCCGGCACTTCCGCCACACCAGGAAGTGCCGGGGGGAAGACGACCAGGGATGCACGGACGGCTTCCAGGTGCGCAGCCGGCACTTCCGCCACACAGGGGTGTGGCCAACGTCAGGTGCCGGGAAGCAGCTGGAGCTCATCCGGGTCCCCATAAAAGGGGCCGCCTCTCTCCAGTCAGGAGGTGGAAGTCGGGAGGAAGCAGACGGAGCTGGAGAGAGAGGACGAGAGGCGGCCAGGAAGGCACAGAGACTGTGGGCCCTGGACTTTGGGGAAATCGGTGCAAGAGGCACTGGGGTTGTGAGTGACATTTGTATATAGTTTGTAAAATAAACGTGTGTTGGGTGAAGCCATGTTGTCCGTCTGTCTGTGCCGGGGCCAGCGTTCACACAGGCCATGGGGAAACTTGATGCTACAAGTCTACCTCTTGTACTCTTATATAACAACTTATCAGGGGTAACTTGTAAAATCCGAGTGTCTGTCATGTGAAGTCCATCTTATCCAGTGATACTGGGGCAGGACTGGTCACATGTCAAAAGCAGACAAGCGCAGGCCGACCTAGGTAAAACACTGGGTCTTGCAATAGACTGTTGTAGCCCGTCTCAAGCTGTAGCCACCCAGTATGACGTGAGCAATGTAATGCCGTCCATCCACAGAAACAGGAGGCAAAACATCATGGAACATTGCCACGTCCACTCTCTGAGCTGTATTTCCAGATTAGGTCAACTCCATCTTCATTCAAAAGAGAACAAAGGAATGATGATTCTCTCAAGTTTGACAAAAATGTTGTTGTTCTGATTGAAGGGCAACGCATGTAACTTCTAATGCACTGGGTCCACACTTTGTGCTTAAAAATGATTTGCTATGCCATGTGGCTGAGGATGAGGGTGAGATGAGGTGTGGTACATCGAGCTCATGGCTCAAAAAAAGTTGCAATTTTAAATAAATAATTAATTGGAAATCTCCCCCTCGAACCACTACCTTATCGTGGTGGAGGGGTTTGCGTGTCCCAATGATCCTAGGAGCTCTGTTGTCCAGGGCTTTATGCCCCTGGTAGGGTCACCCAAGGCAAACTGGTCCTAGATGAGGGATGAGACAGTTCATCCAAACCTCCTATGAAGAACAAAAACCTTGGATGACATTTTCCCTCGCCCGGACGCGAGTCACCGGGCCCCCCCTCTGGAGCCAGGCCTGGAGGTGGGGCTCGATGGCGAGCGCTTGGTGGCCGGGCCTGCACCCATGGGGCTCGGCTGGGCACAGCTCGATGAGACAACGTGGGTCCCCCTTCCCATGGGCTCAACACCTGTAGGAAGGGCCAAGGAGGTTTAGTGCAGTGTGAGTTGGGTGGTGGCCGAATGCAGGGACCTAGGGGGTCCGATCCTCGGCTACAGAAGCTGGCTCTTGGGATGTGGAATGTCACCTCTCTGAATGGGAAGGAGCCTGAGCTAGTGCATGAGGTCGAGAGGTTCCGGCTAGATATAGTCAGGCTCACCTCGACGCACAGCTTGGACTCTGGAACCAATCTCCTTGAGAGGGGCTGGACTCTCTACCACTCTGGAGTTGCCCCCGGTGAGAGGTGCCGAGCGGGTGTGGGCATACTTATTGCCCCTCGACTTGGAGCCTGTTCATTGGGGTTTACCCCAGTGGACGAGAGGGTAGCCTCCCTCTGGACACTCGGGTGAAGAGATGGGCGGAGCTGTCAACTGATCACAAGCTGGTGGTGAATAGGCTTCGATGGTGGGGGGGGGATGCCGGTCAGGCCTGGTAGGCCCAAACATGTTGTGAGGGTCTGCTGGGAACGTCTGGCAGAGTCCCTTGTCAGAAGCAGCTTCAACTCCCACCTCCCGCAGAACTTCAACCACGTCCCGAGGGAGGTGGGGGACATTGAGTCCGAATGGGCCATGTTCCGTGCCTCTATTGTTGAGGCGGCTGACCAGAGTTGTGGCCGTAAGGTGGTCGGTGCCTGTTGTGGCGGCAATCCCTGAACCCGTTGGTGGACACCGGGGATGCTGTCAAGCTGATGAAGGAGTCCTACTGGACCCTTTTGTCCTGTGGGACTCTGGAGGCAGCTGATAGGTATCGGCAGGCCAAATGGAATGCGGCTTCGGTGGTTACTGAGGCAAAAACTTGGGTGTGGGAGGAGTTTGGGGAGGCCATGAAGAACGACTTTCAGATGGCTTTGAGGAGATTCTGGTCCACTGTCCGGCGTTTCAGGAGGGCAAGCAGTGCAGTTATAACACTGGATATGGTGGGGATGGTGCGATGCTGACCTCGACTCGGGACATTGTGGGTCGGTGGGGGGAGTAATTCGAAGACCTCCTCAATCCCACTAACATGCCTTCCAATGAGGAAGTAAAGCCTGGGGACTCGGAGGTGGGCTCCCCCATCTCTGGGACTGAGGTAACCGAGGTGGTTAAAAAACTCCTTGGTGGCAGGGCCCCAGGGGTGGATGAGATACGCCCAGAGTTCCTCAAGGCTCTCAATGTTGTAGGACTGTCTTGGCTGACATGTCTCTGCAACATCGTATGGACATCAGGGACAGTGCCTCTGGATTGGCAGACTGGGGTGGTAGTCCCCCTCTTCAAGAAAGGGGACCGGAGGGTTTGTTCCAACTACAGAGGGATCATACTTCTCAGCCTCCCTGGAAAAGTCTATTCGGGGGTTCTGGAAAGGAGGGTCCATCGGATAGTCGAACCTCGGATTCAGGAGGAACAGTGTGGTTTTCTTCCTGGTCGCGGAACAGTGGACCAGCTCTACACCCTTAGCAGGTTCCTGGAGGGTGCATGGGAGTTTGCCCAACCAGTCTACATGTGTTTTGTGGACTTGGAAAAGGCGTTTGACCGTGTCCCTCAGGGAATCCTGTGGGGGGTGCTCCGGGAGTATGGGGTACCGGACCCCCTGATAAGGGCTGTTCGGTCCCTGTACAACTGGTGTCATAGCTTGGTCCACATTGCCAGCAGTAAGTCGAACCCGTTTCCAGTGAGAGTTGGACTCCGCCAGGGCTGCCCTTTGTCACTGATTCTGTTCATAACTTTTATGGACAGAATTTCTAGGCGCAGCCAGGGTGTTGAGGGGGTCCAGTTTGGTGGACTCAGGATTGGGTCACTGCTTTTTGCAGATGATGTTGTCCTGTTTGCTTTATCAGGCCATGATCTTCAGCTCTCTCTGAATCGGTTCACAGCTGAGTGTGAAGCGGCTGGGATGGGAATCAGCACCTCCAAATCCGAGACCATGGTCCTCAGCCAGAAAAGGGTGTAGTGCCATCTCAGGGTTGGGAGCAAGATCCTGCCCCAAGTGGAGGTGTTCAAGTATCTCGGGGTCTTGTTCACGAGTGAGAGAAGAATGGAGCGTGAGATCGACAGGCGGATCGGTCCGGTGTCCACAGTGATGCGGGCTCTGCATCAGTCTGTCATGGTGAAAAAGGAGCTGAGCCATAAGGCAAAGCTCTCAATTTACTAGTCGATCTACGTTCCTACCCTCACCTATGGTCATGAGCTATATGAGTAGTGACCGAAAGAACGAGATCGCGAATACAAGCGGCTGAAATGAGTTTCCTCTGCAGGGTGTCTGGGCTTTCCCTTAAAGATAGAGTAAGAAGCTCCGGGAGGAGCTCAGAGTAGAGCCACTGCTCCTCTGCATCGAGAGGAGTCAGAGGAGGTGGCTTGGGCATCTGATTAGGATGCCTCCTGGACGTCTCCTTGGTGAGGTATTCCTGGCACGTCCAACCAGGAGGAGGCCCCAGGGAAGACCCAGGACACGCTGGAGGGACTATGTCTATGGCCTGGGAACGCCTCAGGATTCCCCCGGAAGAGCTAGAAGAAGTGGCTGGGGAGAGGGAAGTCTGGGCATCTCTGCTCAAGCTGCTGCCCCCGCGACCCGACCTCGGATAAGCGAAAGAGGATGGATGGATGGAATTAGAAATGCTTATGGTGGGGAGTGAAGCAGATGTGAGCAATCAGCTGCCAAGGTGGCATGTTTCTGGGCTGGTGTGAGGCAGTCAGCCAGCCATCTGTGCGTTGCCTTGCCGGCATGTGTGGGTGGTCTCACTGTCTCATTATCAGCCTGGGGCGGCAATCAGGTGGTCACACCTGCAGCCGCTCCCCAGCATATAAGAGGAGAATGTAAGAGAGATCAAGGAGGAAAAGCAAGGAGTGAACTGAGAGAAAAAAGGATGGCGGTTAAGGAAAGGAAGAAGAAAAGCAGAAGCAGCAGAGAGTTGGTGGTTTTTTGAAAGATGCAGACAGATGGGAAAGGAGAAACAAGGAGTAACGTATGGCCAGCACTCAGGTGGGGCACAGGGATCACTCCTGTTGAATGATTTGGGTGCAGGAGTGATCATCACGCTCAGGAGTGTCCTCTTGCCAGGTAGAGCCAGCGATTGGCAGCAGTGAGAGGATGGCGTGCTTCCACCGGGTGGAGCCTGGAAAGGCAGTGATGAGCGTGGAGCAGAGCAGGGTCCAGTGGCTCCACACGGAACGCCATGGATTGGGCAGCGGAAATACAGACCAGGATTGAAGGGTGTCTGCGTCTTCATTCCACTTTCACTTCTTTTGTGGATTATTCATTTATTATGAACTTTGCTCTGCAGTTTTTGGATACTATGATTTTTTTAATTGTTTTTAATAAAAGTACTGAGCACCTTTACGCCTTCCTTATGCTTTGTGTGTGTGTGTCCTCATCTGCCAAGCTCATCCGGTCATGACTATAATGGTGTCAGGTTCAAGAGGCTCCCAAACAACAGTGGAAGCATTGAGCTGACCTGCACATGAGGTTGCTGTTGTTAGTTCTGCAATCTACCACACAACCATGTCCTAGGTGCCTAGCTGAGAACTGAAGAAACGTTAGAGCGGATTAAGTTCTATTGTTATTGGCCGGGAATTAATAAGGAGGTCCGTTGTTTTTCAGCTTCCTGTCTGGAATTTCAATTACAGCAGATTCCTAGGAAGGACCACGCTCTCTTGTCACCATCCCGATCATTGACATACAATTCAAGCACATAGGAGTCAACATTGTACGACCCCTTGAACCCTCTGCTCGTGGTCACAAATATATCCTGGTGATAGCTGACTATGCTACAGCGTACCCTGAGGCTATTCCCTTGAGAGTGGACAATTCCAAGCATATCGGGATGCCTTTCACTTCAGAGATGTACAGGGAGTAGTCAAGGTATTCAATATTAAGTAACTTAAAACTTTTGTATATCATCCTCAGACTGATGGTTTAGTGGAGCAGTTTAATCAGACATTCGGACAAATGCTACACAAGGTGGTCAGTGAGGGTGGGAGGAATTGGGATCAGTTATTCCATTTTGTGGTATTTGCATTCTGGGAAATCCCACAAGTCTCCATGGCTTTCTCACTATTTGCATTATTATATGGAAAACAACCTCAGGGAATATTAGACATATTAAGTCTTTAAGGACTGAATATTTTTTTTCCAGAACACACAGTTTTGAGAAAAGCATACAAAGCACTGGTTTCACTCAGAAATCAACATAAAACATGAAACATGTAGCATGAAATGGCCCCGTCTGAAGACCAAGCGGCAGGTCCAAGCCTTCTTAGGTTTAGCAGGGTACTACCACTGGTTTATCCCTCACTTCTCCGAGAGGGTAGCGTCCATGACTGATCTTACAAAGAAGCAGAAGCACACAGTGGTATGGGATGCTAAAACAGAAGTCGCATTCCTTGACTTAAAACAAGCCCCTGTGCTAATAACTCCTAATTTCTCTTTGACTTTTGTCTTACAGACCGATGCTTTGGACACAGGTCTTGGTGTTATGCTGAGCCAAAGCATCAATGGTGTTTAACACCCATCATGTTCCTGAGCCGGAAACTACCGGTGGAAAGAGAAGCCTTGGCGATACAGAGGGCTATTAACCAACTGAGGTACTACCTCCTGGGTCATGAGTTCACTCTAGTGATGGACCATAGCACTTCATAAGGAGTTGAAGCAATGTGTCATCAGGTGGTTCTTGTACCTTCAGTTCAAAGTCCTCCATTGTTAAGGTTCTCTCTTGTATTCATGACTTCATATTTCAGGCCACATGACCTGATGGGTCTGGGTTTTTCGTGGGTGGGTGGAAATATCACACATGTGCGCAAAGGGGACAGCTTAAGGGCTCTGGTGATTGTAATTACCTGTCGCTCCAGGAGTTGACTCTGTGTTCCAATACCTGTTCTCCTCCTCCCTCTATAGACTGGATGATTGACATCTGTAACATCTCATATGTCACTTCCAGTGTATGTCCACCTGGACCTGCCTCTTCCTCTGAGAAGGCCATATAACTGGAAGTTTGACCATTCTGAAAAGACATTTCTTGCAATTATTGCTTGTTTTTCTGCATTTCGATTCTACTTGGTCATTGAGTGGTGCCCTAAAACTTTATAGCAGCATGTCTCATGGTAATAATCGTAAACTAAAACGAAAATGAAGACTAAAACTATTAATGAAAAGACATTTTTGTAAACTAAAATAAAATAACAAAACTGAGATGAAAAATTAAAATGATAAGAAATGATTACAGTAGATTAAAAGACTAACTGAAATAAATTAATAAATTCCAAAAAAATAAATCAGTTTTCGCTATCATGTCTGTATTTTTCATAAAATTTCATGGCTGCCCTGTAGGTGGTAAAATTCAGTATATAATCTTTATCTGACAAGATGGTATCAGCAATCAAGCTGGCCAGAAGAAAACAACAACACGCTGTATGAGAGTTTTTCAAATATAACATTGAAAGTGACAACAGCAAGTGCATACTGTTAGAGCAGGGTACATTGTGTGTTGTACGGATTAAAGGTAAAAACCCGACAAACCTTAAAGTTCACCTAAATGGCCATCATAAATTAGCCTACGACATATTTCTAGGTAAAGAAAAAGAAAGGCTGAAAAGTGTGTACAATTTGAGCGGATATGCAAGTCCTAATACACATAATACATGACAGCAGACATTAATGTCGTGTTTGCAGAGGACACTAAATTGGGGAAGAAACTCAGCTGAATGCCAAAAACAAGCCCAAGTAAACTTGTTTATTGAAATTGGCATGTCTATTAGGCTGTGTGACATGCCATCATTCAGAAAATTTGTTTCCTCTCTTGATTCCAAATTTAGCGTGATTTGTGTTGCACTAATAAATGCACTCATCACACATAAAATGAAAACAGCAAGGCAGTGTATCAAAGAAATGGTCAAACAAGCTCGAAAAATAACCCTTTGTGTAGATGGATGGAGTAAAAAGGGTCTGATGTCTTCATTTTTGGGAATATCTTTGTGCATGCTTTGTTAAGTATACGCTGCAATATGTCATCCACATCTAGGACAATCTTTGGCAAACGCTATCGACCATACCCTGGATGAATGGAACATACCAGAAGACAAGGTTATGATTATAGTGACAGACAATGAAGCAAACATAGTCAAAGCTATAGATATACTATGAAGGCACAGAGGCAAGGAGAATATTCTGCACAGTACTTCATTGAGCTGGGTTTAACTGAATCTGAAATGGACTAGGATGTAGAGAAGGAATAAATAGGCATTTCTGATCAAAGTGAATTGTGTTGCTCTGTAGGTTCTGCTGGATACTTTTTCTTTCATCTAACAAGCTTGCCGCTGTAATGGTGCAGGTCGGCTCCATGCTCCCTCTTCATTTTTGGGAGCCTCCTGAACCCGGCATTGTCGATAACATAACCGGATGAGCCTAGCATACAAGGACAAAACACAAATGAATCAAGGGGAAGGTGAAAAGTGATTAAGTGCTTTTATTAAAATAAACAACAATGTTCAAAAAGTACAGTGATCATCCAATAATAAATAATTCATAAAAACAAAGTGCTACTGTTAGTGGAGGTTAAAATTCAATAAATAGAAAAATCCAGTAAAAATGAGTTACGATTCCACTGGCAGGAAACTGTCTTTTCATTCAGTGAGCCTTGATGTCCCTTTAAAAATTAGACTCCTCTTTGGCTTGCCCTATCTGGACTTTGCAGCCTGAGTAAAAGTTCTCCAGCAGGTGCAGACATCCTTCTTCACTTGGCTGATGTCCCCATTGTCAATCCTATGGCATCTGTGGGGAGCCACCGAGCCCTGCTCCTGTGCCCACTGCTGCCTTTCCAGGCCCCACCCAGCAAAAGCGCTTTCTGTCCATTCACTGTCACCGATCCAATGGCTCCTCACAGCAAGAGGACACTCCTGAGCCTCGTGACCACTCCTGCTGCTTGAATGTTCAACAGGAGTGACTCCTGGGCCCAATCCTGAGCACCAGCCGCACACTCCTTCCTGGGGCTCCACACCCGTCCGCCAGCTTCCTCTTGGTACACCTGCTCACTCTCCTTCACGCTTCTGCCTCTCTTTTCTCCTGTTCTTTAACCTCTGTGCCCTTTTCCTTCATTCTTTTTCCTTCCCTTTCTCTTGTGTCGGATTGTCCTTATAAAGCTCTGTGGGCGTAGCTTCTCAGTCGCGCACTGCAGGACGCCGACGAAGCAATTGAGAAAGACCGCACCTTCACGTGCAGATCCATCTTGCCCCAATTACTCCACCAACTCCCCTCGGCCATGTGAGTGCACGCCCACGGATTATAAGCCGGCCAATTGATTATTTATTAAAACAGCCATTCTTTCTGAGTTGCAACCCTTTACACCACAGCACCATGTATGATAAATGGTCAGCAAACCATCCAATATGTATCCATAATTTGCTTTATCTGTTATATTTTGGAGTAACTTAAACTTGAACATATTAACACATTTATACAGCACATTGCATTTTAATTGGTCTGTAAAATTGTAATGAATTATCATATTTAAAAATTGTTTCATTTATAGTGTTATATTTACAGGTGATGTTTCTGGAAGGTGTGTGTAAAATAAATAATAAAAACTCTTTTTATTTATTTCAAACATTTAGATTTTATTTAGATTTAAATAAAATGTAATAATAAAATTGAGCCAAGCTGTTATTTTCTAGATTTGGTGTCAGTGTAGAAATTATAAAACTTTTTAAAATTTTTATTAGAATGTACCAGACATAGTATACATAATCAGTGATATTTCAGCTCTGATATTAATTATAGTTTTAGTTTTAATTTTATTTTATAAAATTAATTTTTATTTTTATTTCGTTATAGTTTTAGGTGGAGTCAACAATTTTTTTTTTTTTAGTTCTGGCTTTTTTACATAATAGTACAATTTTTGTCTTTTTTTCTGTTGCAAGACCACAAACGCCAGCCTACACATACTGTATTTCAATGCAAGTTATGTTTCAGTCAACAAAATACACTCGCAGTTCATAATGCCGTTAAATACAGCTTGACTATCAATGATAAAATAGATTAAGTGGCCTAATGAGTATAGTCAGCAAGATCAAATGTTTCAACCCAAGAAACCAGTCTGTGCAAGCATGTTGCTGTTAAACTTTAAACAAGCACGCATTTTGAGAGATTTGTTAATGTTGCAATGACGTCCATTGCACAGATAGCCACACAGTGAAAATAAATATTCACTCGACGAGCGCCCATAATGCAGATACACAGATGAGGTCCTCGGCCACTGGCACTAGCAGACTGTATGTTGATGATTTCTGCTGCCAGTACTGAAGCACTGATGTGCAGTGAGGTTCATGGCTGGTGAGGCACTGACTCCTTCAGAGTCAAAGTTACAAATATATGAACCCAAAAGAGTATCTTATTCACTATTCAATTGGAAGCATGCACATTGACTACTGGTTATGTTTCATATCTCATCAGCATTCTTTACACACAGATAGGTAAGTTACATATTTGGCTAAGAAAGAACGTTATATTTATAGAGGCGAGAGAGCACATTTGTTCTGCACCCTCCATGTGTTCTAAATTTGCCGTTGCAATTTCACAATTCATACTCATTCAATACAAATGAAAGTATAGAGTGGTGTACAAAAAAAATTGATTTCAATTTTGACCTTAACTGAAATATTTAATTGTTTTTAAATACTTTTAATTCTGATTCATCACTTTATTGTAAAAGTTCTCCTTATTTTCCTTTAGTTTTAAAAGTCTTAATCTTCCATTTTGTCAGTCAGTCAGAACAAAAAATAAAAATCAATGGACAGCTGCAGTGCATTTGACTTTCTGATATTGCTAACTTCTTGGCGCCCAGAGCCTCTGTGTAGAACAACAGCAACAAGCACCTGTTGCCCTCATATCCGCCTCTTTCAGGGTGGCACAGTGCAGTCTGCCTCACCTTGTGACTTTTCACTGCGTTTTTATGTCCAATCAGCAAGACTAGATATGTCACACACATTCATTAAAGATATTAGCCAGACTGTGGAAAGTCAGGGTGTTTAATAAATGCGTGTGCAAACATTATATTGGCAACATACAGAGAAAGCAACAGGCACACGCCAATTACATGTATCAACCCAGTGTGTGAGGGATAGCGCAGTCCAAGGTGAGGCTCGGCTCGTCTCATCGCTGCCCTTGTATTTGATCAGGAAATGTGCAAATTCAGCGATTTTGACTATAAAAATGATCAAAATGATTGAAATCATACAGAAAACAAATTTATAGCACAGACAAGTGGAGAAATTTATTTTATGTTACCATTATTACTTTTTCTGTGGTGGGCTGGCATCCTGCCCAGGGTTTGTCTTCTGCCTTGCGACTTGTGTTGGCTGGGATTGCTTACAGCAGACCCCCGTGACCCTGTAGTTGGGATATAGTGGGTTGGATGATGGATGGATGGATTATTAGTTTTTTTTTACTTTTCATGATGAAAAGGTGAGACTGCATGTCCCTGTATGAAGTGCAGTAATGGTCCCAGAGAAGTGCTAAGTACTGATCCAGCTGGTCCTGCACGGAAACAACAAGGCTATTTTCTTCTTTTTGCACACTACACTTGCTTTTATTATCATCTGTACTGTATTTAAAGTATTTTCACATGTTACTTCCTCACTTTCTACCAACAAACATCTGTGCAAAACTTGCAATCGTCAATCACACATGCTTACTGCTTCAAACCGACGAACCAAATGTGCTCAACAAACAAAAAACGGTCCTTTACGGAAGTTACGCCATGTGACCATAGTAAGCCTAAGGTACAAGATCACCGCATAGTAAACAGCGCAAAATAAATGAACATGACTGAACCGGACTGAATGAAAATGCAATTGCTGTTTTTTTTTTGTCTACTCAATTTTCATTCTTGCTTTAGTTCATTCACATATCGCTAATTTTTATTTAGTTTTAGTTTCTCTGTCTTAATTTCAGTTCTCGTTCTTGTAAAATTAAAAACAATATTTTTAATTCTAGTTCTTGTATTCGTTACAAAAATATCACTACATAGTATGATACCTAGTGATATATGTATGTTTTTATCTTGTTGTTTTAAGAATTTTACCATTGTCATAATTTTCTATTTCTAATTTTTCGGGTTATGTATTCCATTATTCACTATTGATGGGAAAGCTGTGGTAGGCAGACAGCCTTTTAGCATTCAGCATCGTTTGCCCTGGTGTCTGCTTATTATTTGGGTACAATTAATGGAGTAAACTAGACAAAAAAAGGACAAATTAATAGGAAAATCACAAAGAATTGATTGTTTACACTATTGAAAAAATTTCAATATTTCTAAATGTCTTAGAAAAAAATCTCACTTTAAAGGTTTTCTGAATGTGAGAAGAGAAAATAAGACCATCGTATTAAATGAGATCAGTTACAAAAGTAAAATGACTCTTTGACGCTGAAACAACAAAACAAAATCCTGCAACTACAGGGGTAATAGTGGTTTTGACCAAATGATCATTTAACTATTCTATGATGCACTAGGAATGAGTGATTATTTTGGTTTATAGAAAAAAGTCATACTCATCTCTGTAAACTCCTTACCTTTTCCTGAGAATAACATTATTCTCTGTTTCTAAATTTGTGGCCGAACACTGATTTGTGACTGCCCCACACGGTGCAACAATACACTTGACATGATGAAGTGACTTCTGGAAACTAAATCTACACTTTATGAGGTTTTTGACGAATTTTGGGATGGATACACTATTGACCGGTGACTGGGCAAAGTTGGAAAACCAGCTTAATGTGTCACAGCTATTTGGCATGCACATAGATCAGCTTCAAACAGATAACCAGTCTCTGTCAGAGGTGATACCTTCCCTGCTAAACCTGGGCACACATGTCCAGTCAACTAGCAGAGAGAAAACTTTGGCACAAGTTCTTCTCAAGTCTTTGCGCCAACGTATTACATGCCTGTTAGATCCCATGAGTGACAAATTTGATCCTGTCTCTGCAGCAGGATGTCTAATGGATCTAACTGTTTCTCTGACTCTATACTCCCCTGAGCTGATATCTTTGAAAAGAACAAAAGAGTTATTTGTATTGACTGAGGCAGCTAAACACAATCACACCATAAAGGCACAACAAGATGAGTGTACACAGACTGTAGCAGTTTTAGCAAACATCACAGTCCATCATAAATACAAGTATGTAGCTAATAAAATAATTAGCTTAAACCCAGAAAACCATCCTTGGTGCTATACTAGAAATGCAGAAATATCAGGAGGTTAGGCAGTGTTTTTTTTACAGGAACACCTCTTCAGTTCTGACAAGCCAGAGTCGCTGTGTATACTAAACTTACCCCTGTGGTTTGGATCCTGTGTGTGCCCCTGCCTCACAAGTATTTGTTGAATACATTTTCTCAATTTGTGGACAGTTGTTATCTAGATTGTGAAACAGAATAACCACTTCTCTGGAACATAGAGTTTTCTTGAAAATGAACATAAAGATGTACGAGGTGAGACAAAAATAACCGGACTGAGCTTGGGGCTCTCCTGGAAAACCGTCTGGAGGTCGACCGGAAGTGAATCATAGAACTATGTCCCCTCCTACATGCCCTCTCAAACTGCTGACCGGCTAGGTATATCCTGTGAATAGCCCAGTCAGTATTTCTTTAACAATCACTACACGAGTTGCCACAACAATGTTGGGTGAAAAAAGTAAACAGTGAGACAAGACAAGACAATGCTCCCGTGCACAATGCTTTTTCCGTAAAGCAGTTTTTGACTGACAAAAATATTCCTGTCCTCGATCATCCTCCCTATTCACCCAGTTTAGCTCCCTGTGATTTTTACTTGTTCCTGAAAATCAAAAGGGACCTGAAGGGAACACATTTTTCTTCAAATGATAAAGTGAAGACAGAAAATGCAAGCCTGTTGAAGAGCCTCAAGCAAGAAGACTTCCAGCACAGTTTCAATCAATGGAAGATCCATATGGAGCGGTGTAAAGATCAGGAGGGGGAGTATATAGAAGGTGATAACGTTTAGAATGCTGTAATTCATCAATAAATATATATATATTTTTTACCAATCTGGTTATTTTTGTGTCTCACCTTGTATAATTGAATTAGTCAGTCTCTGTTTTGTATCACTGTTATGTTGGGACTTTTGTAAATTGTGCAAAGGAGAATGAAGCATGTGTTGTTTCACTTATACCATTTAAATTTGGATTGCTGTTTTGCATGCAAAACTGCAGTATGTTCCACAGTCAGTTCATATTCAGTATCCGGTTTTATTTCTGTTTGTTTTTTAACAGGACATAATTATAGTTGTCTACTGACATTAAACAAAAGTTATTTCCAAACCTATTAAATCTACAGTTCTCTCATTGTGACACAAATTAACCTCCACAAAATTGCTTTAACCATACCGTAATTACTAAAACTAAAACTGAAACTAATATATATAAGAATAAAATAAAAATGTCTTTGTGAAATAAAAACTAAACGAAAACTAAAAAATGAAGACTAACTAAAACTAAATTAAAACTAAAATTAAGACTTGAAGTAATATAACAATAAAAAGTAGCAAGAAAAGTCAAAACCTTGTTCTGTCTAATCCCTTACAAGATGAACATTTAAAAACTCTTGAAGAGGCTGAAAATGAGGTTCCTGTTTTGAAGTTCATCCATCCATCTATTATCCAACCTGCTATATCCTAACTACAGGGTCACGGGGGTCTGCTGGAGCCAATCCCAGCCAACACAGAGTGCAAGGCAGGAACAAACCTCGGGCAGGACGCCAGCCCACCGCAAAATAACAACATCAACAACATTTATTTCTATAGCACATTTTCATACAAACAGTGAAGCTCAAAGTGCTTTGCATGATGAAGAAAGAGAAAAAAGACAAATAAATAATTAAAATTAGGGAACAATAATTAACAAAGGATAAAAGTAAAGTCTGATGGCGAGGGAGGACAGAAAAAAAAAAAAAAAAACTCCAGACGGCTGGAGAAAAAAAATAAAATCTGCAGGGGTTCCAGGCCACGAGACCACCCAGCCCCCTCTAGGCATTCTACCTAACATAAATGACCTCAATCAGTCCTCATTGTATTCAGGGTTCTCATGGACGAATCTGATGATGATGGTCTTGTGGATTTCTGGCCTTTAATCCATCAATGTAAGGACATCACGGTGCTTTGATTAGGTGGTGGTGGCGCAGATCGCCACCACAGAAAACCAGAAAAAGATCAGACGAGAAAGTAGGGGTTAGTAAGGATTTTGGAGCCATCATGAATAATAATGATAATTAATTGAATATACAGAGCATCAGGAGTTGACTAGGATGAAGCTATGAGAAAGCCATGTTAAAGTAAAGTGTTTTCAGCAGTGTTTTAAAGTGCTCCACCGTATTAGCCTGGCAAATTCCTATTGGCAAGCCATTCCAGATTTTAGGTGCATAACAGCAGATGGCTGCCTCACCACTTCTTTTAAGTTTAGCTTTTGGAATTCTAAGTAGACACTCATTTGAAGATCTAAGGTTACGATTTGGAGTGTAAGGTGTAAGACATTCCGAAATATAAGATGGAGTGAGATTATTTAAGGCTTTGTAAACCATTATCAGTACTTTAAAGTCAATTCTAAATGGCACAGGTAACCAGTGTAGTGACATCAAAACTGGGGTGATGTGCTTGGATTTTCATTTCCGAGTTAAGTTTCTAGCAGCTGCATTCTGAACTAGTTATAATCGATTGATGTCTATTGTGGGTAGTCCTGAGAGGAGTGCATTACAGTAATCTAGCCGACTGAAAACAAAAGTGTCAACTAATTTTTCAGCATCTTGCAATGTTATAAGAGGTCTAATTTTTGCTATATTTCTTAAGTGATAAAATGCTGTCCTTGTAATCTGATTAATATGTGATTTAAAATGCAGGTCAGAGTCAATAGTTACCCCTAAATTCTTTACCTCTGTATTGACTTTTAATTCTAATGCATCAAGTTTATTTCTAATATCCTCATTATATCCATTATTGCCAATCACTAAAATTTCTGTTTTCTCCTTATTTAGTTTGAGAAAATTACTACTCATCCATTCAGAAACACAAATAAGACATTGTGTCAGTGAATCAAGAGTGTCGGGGTCGTCGGGTGCTATTGATAAATACAGTTGTGTCATCGGCATAGCTATGGTAGCTCTCTTTATGCCCTGAGATAATGTGACCTAACGGAACCATGTAAATCGAAAAGAGCAGCGGACCCAGGATAGATCCTTGTGGGACACCATATAGAATATCATGTGTCTTTGAAGTATAAATACCACGACTAACAAAAAATTTTCTACCTACCAGGTAGGATTTAAACCAATTTAAGACATTGCCAGAGAGGGCCACCCATAGACTAAGGCGATTTCTAAGAATAATGTGATCAAATCAAATGCAGCACTCAGATCTAAAAGGATGAGAACAGATAAACGACATCTGTCTGCATTAACACGCAAGTCATTTACTACTGAAACGAGTGCAGTTTCAGTTTTGTTCTGAAACCCGGCTGAAAATTATCAAGAATAGCATGTTTATTGAGGCAGTCATTTAGCTGCATAATGACTGCCTTCTGTAGAATTTTACTTAAGAAAGGCAGGTTAGAAATAAATCTAAAATTTTCAAAAGCAGAGGGGACAAGATTATTTTTCTTGAGTAGGGGTTTAACTACAGCAGTCTTAAGACTGCCTGGGAAGACCCTCATATCTAATGATGAGTTTACTATGTCAAGAATACTATCGATACTTCTTTAAAAAAATGTGTTGGTATTGGGTCAAGGACACAGGTGGAGGGTCTCAGTTGAGAAATTATTTTATATAAATCAGGTAAATCTGTCCTGGTGAAAGAATTGAATATGTTTATAATAGAGTACTGGGGTTTAAGAGGATCAGTACTGGGGAAATGTACTATATTATTTCTAATATCATTAATTTTTTGATTAAAAAATACAGCAAAAGCCTCACAAGTTTCACTGGAAGTATTTTGGAGGCATTCCTTTGAGTGACCTGGATTTAGCAGACGATCAATTGTAGAGAATAAGACTCTGGGATTACTAGCATTGTTATTTATAATTCTAGAGAAATAACACCGCCTCTCAAGACGGACTATGTTGTTGTATTCTATTATTTTAACCTTCAATATCTCATAGTGGATAATCAGTTTAGTTTTTCTCCATTTATGCTCAGGTCTCCGGCATGTTCTCTTTAGATCAGACACTCTTTAGGTCTTCCATGGTTTAACAATGCTAGAAGATTTTTTAATGGTCTTTTCAGGTGTGACTATGTCAGCAGCAGCTCTCACTTTAGTATTAAAATTTTCCACCTTACTATTTAGATTATTCTCACTATTGTAGTAAGCACTACAGACGGACTGGTTGCTTAGAATGTTTGTAAATGTTGAAGCTGCTGATGAATCAAAGAAGCGTTTTTTAGCAATATGCTTCTTGTGAATATTTTCTATCATTATTTCTATATTAAATAGTAAGAGAAAATGATCTGATAGACCAATATCAATGATCTGCTTCACATCAACTTTTAGTGCTTTAGTAATTACTAAGTCTAACGTATGACCTGCTTTATGTGTAGGCTGACTAACAAGCTGTCTTAAATCAAAAGATTCCAGGAGGTTCATGAATTATTTTACTTTTGGGTCACACTGATTATCGATATGAAAGTTAAAGTCACCGACTATTAGGAACGTGTCATAGTTCGTAATTATAATTGACACCAAGTCTGAGAATTCCTCAAAGAAAAACGCACTGTATTTAGGAGGTCAATACACGGATAATACTAGGAACTGAGAAACTCCATGAATAACAATGGCAAGATACTCAAAGGACTTTAATTTGCCAAAGCCAACATTTTTACACAATTTAACATGGCGTGTGCCACTATTTTATTTTCATACAAAATCCATACCAGCAATATTGTAGGAAAGTGTGTTTTCTTTAAAACTAAACCATGTCTAGAAACTGAAAATGCAGCGTTTCCCATCGTATACATCACAGTATGTATAGCTGAAATTCACCTAAACATGACTGAAAGTGAATATTTAAATACTATATATCCTAATGATAGTATAATCAAAGTTATAATCCCAGATAAGAATTATGGAATAATTGACTTCAGATTTATTTACACATTGAAATTGGTTTAATAAGTGAATTATTCCACCAAACAATGTCCTCCAACGTCCTTACAACAAAATTCTGAAGTTTGTGTGAACGAGTGCTTCTGGCAAATGTGTCACATCTAACACATGACTGTAGTATGAGAATTAACTAACAACACAAGATAAGTCATTTGCTTGTTGTAGTTATGAGGAATGACATTCTAAAACATTCAAACCACTTGCAATGTTTGATGTGAAACTAAAATTACAAGCATCTATCTATCTATCGACTGTAAGATTTTAATAAGAATTATGACAATACGATTAAAGGTAATGTGGCAGATGGCCGGGACACCCCTGTGATGGAAGGACAAGGAGAGAGGGTATATTCAGGACAGTACCTCCCCTGGAACACGAGAGGGCAAACCCTCAGGTTCACAGCAGGGCCACGGGTTTGGAGCATGGAAGGTCAACCCTGCTGGGACTTGTGGTCACCACCAGGAGGCACCTGGACAGTTTCTGTACCCTGGGTTGCAGCACTTCCGCCACACCTGGAAGTGCTGTTGGCAGAAGATCTGGGAGCACCTGGAGCACTTCCGGGAGCCGTATGAAAGGGGCCGCCTTACTCCATTCGAAGAACCAGAGTTGGAACTGGGAGGACGTAGAACAACAGTCAACTGGAGGACGGCAGTGTGGTGGTGAGAAAAAGTATTGTGGAAGGAGAAGATACAGTATTATTGTGGAGAGAGAGAGAGAGAGAGACCTGTGCTTTTTGTTACTTTTGAAGGAATTTGGTTAATAAACTATCCTTTATTTGAACCCAGGACTCTTTGTCTGTTCGTGCTAGGGTTTTGGGCAGGCTGACGCCCCAGTTTCCATCATAGTAGACTACATATACAGTACATACTTATGTACATGCATACACCACATATCTTTCAGTTTAATTATGAGTTACCCGTGGGCGCTGAGAAAGTATCCTAGCTGTGTCAGGCACAAGGTAAGAACCGGCCCTTGATTTGGTGTAAACCCTTCCCCAGGATACACACACATACACACTGGCGTCATTTTAGAGGTGCCAGTAAACCTGACCTGAACATCTTAGTAATGAAACAGGAAAACAGGACTGCTTGGGGGGTCAAAATGGCAGGTGACTAAGTTAAAGTGACTAAGGTGTAACACAAAAGTGATGTTGTCCTATATTTTGAATCAGATCTTTTTAGAATCAGCATTCTTTTTCTTTCTAGATTATTGTTATAAAATGATAGTCTTAATTTTCAGGAAGAATTATTCTTAGTACTAAACATGAGTAACATACATTGTAATGATTGTATCTGTTTCTATTTGATAACATGGAAAAGTATAGAGGTACCATTTAAAAAAAACCTCTTACTTTTAAATATTTTAATGTTCTCAGTCCATGCTGTCTGGTAAATCTACAGTATAGGTATTCTTTATGTATGCTCCAGTTTATACCATTCTGACTTCAGAGAACCTGTGCTATCACTTCAGTCACTGAGACGAAGATCACAGGAAGCCCCAAAACACCTGCAAGTCATGGTTCTCTGGTTGCTTAGCAACAGTTACCTCTCATATCATTCGTTTCCTGCCTGCACCACATACAGGAGTGGATTGTCATTCTGCTCAGTCCCACTAAACTAAACAAAAAGTACATCTAGACAAAAAATGTGGTGCCTAGAAAAAAAAAAAGTAAAAACGTTTAGATAGAGGAGGAAGTTAGCTAATTTGATTAGTGGTCCATTTCTGTTCCTTCACTATTTTGGTGTTGGAATGAAGTGGTCCTGAATATGGCACATTATAAACTAGTGAAACAGATGCTCCTGAAAATTAGCTAATATTCCACACTTTATGTTCTTCAACAGCAAAGGTTCTTCTCTACATACTTCACTAGTTCTTTGACCCGCTGAACAACTTTAGTTGCGCAAACATTTCAACAACATTCATTAGGGCTGATATTATATCCATCAATTGGATAATCTAGAGCTGGGCTGCAGTAAGCATCAGGCACAAGGCAGGATCAGCCTAATTTGAGTGTCTTTGGACTGTGGAAGGAAACCGTAGTACCCAAAGAAAATCGATGAGGACATGGGGAGAGCATTCAAACTCCACACAGGGAGCAAGCACCCAGAACTTGAACCTAGTCTTTGTGTTGCAAGGCAGCAGTGACACCACTGTGCTTCCATGCTGGCCCTGATATTATATGGGAATGTTTTTTTCCTCTGCTTTCAACAATGTCATCATGATCATTTTTCACATACATTGGGAAGGAAATTAAAAGATGTGTTTGGGTGCAAAGGATATGCAAGGTTAGAAGTTAAAATATGGTTGTGAGTTTCTGTCACAATCCAAATTTGCTTGAGGTGGCAGCTGGTGGAGGATCTGAGAAGCAAGAGGCACAAAAAGAGAGGTGTGGGGATGATGTGTTAGGGAGTTGCTCAGCACAGAACACACAGCCTTCTTTTAGAATAATAACTGAAAAAATTCATTGTAGTAAAGAAGGAAGCTAGCTAGTTATAGCTAGATAGATAAATAGATATTTATTTGTCCCAAGGGGTTTTATTTCTTGTTTAATGTGGATTTGTCTGGGTGTACTGTAATTGATTATATAGACTCTACAAATATGTTGTAAAAAGTACAAAAGTTGTAAAAAATAATGAGGATTTTCAGAACATGTTTCTGACGTATATATAAAAAAATTATTTTACAAAGGAAGCTCTTTGGACTCAGTTATGCAGTATTTCAGAGAACACAATTAAGCTTTGCACTCATACAGTGTTGAATATCTTGGCCATTAGCTGAGTTAACCTCTTATTTGTTAAAGTACTTGTTTATTTCTGTACAATGAGAGAATGAGGCAAGCATAAGCAAAATCGAGTTATTGGAAAAATCATTCTACATGTGCCCATTTGTAATTAATTTCTGTATATAAAGTAACATCTTTGATGCATGTAACAGAATGGTCATTTTAGGTAATACTGCTCCATGCTTGCAGAATCAAATGTAATAAAAAAGGCTGAATCTAAATACAAATTAAAATAGATGTTTATAAATGGAAAGTAAACAATGGGTAATATATAAAAAGCAGGTTAATGTAAATGTAGTGTGCTGTTATTTAAAAATTAATTACAGTTTGAAGCATCTGCATTTACTTTATATCAGGAAATCGTCTGTTTAAAAGATAGGCAGTTGTTTTTCAGTCTAGTCTTCTGCCCGAAAGCAACCTTTTGACTTTCATACTTTCCAAATTTCCATCTGTTTAGTTTGAATTGTGCCTGAGGAGACGTGTTACTATCTCCTTGAATTCCTGAACAGATACAGTTTCAGTCAAGCCTGAAATATTATTTGCATAATAAGGATATAGTAATATCACTAAATGAACTTGACTGTTTTCTTACTGCTACTCATGAACACTCCAGAAGCCCCCTGGCAAAGTCATGTCAGGGTTAAGGATAGTTTAGTGATTACAAACTTATTTGCCAATTGCCTAAGTTAAAGTCCAGCAAAAAATGACTGTGACTCAAGTCTGATTTGTGGTAAGTTAATTTTATTGTGTTACACAACTTACATTTGTGGTTCTAAAAATGCATATTAAGATAAACCTACCGCAATCTGATAATGGATAAGTTTGCAAATCAAGCCCAAAAGTTACTGTGAGTTTGTTCAGTTAACCTATTTTTGATATTTCATGCTCAAATTTAGCTTGATTAAATGACAAGCACATAATGAGACAATGATGGAGACTGAACTAATGATGCTTGGGTTTAGAGGACTACTCAGCCGAAAAATTATATTTTCTTTATATGTTATTTACCTCATGTAGTTTGTAGTGATGGGTGAGAAAATAATTTAAACTCATGTTTTCATGCAGAATGGAGTGAAAAAAAGTTTATGATATAATAAAAAACAACAGTGACAAATGCGGTGCAATGGCAAATGATGTGAAAATTGTCCAAGGAAAAATGAAAAGAAATATTTCACATTATTCGTGTCACATAATCCACATGTCAGTTATCCAGATGTGTGCACAAAACTTGCAAAATACATGAGAGCAGTTGGGATATGAAACTTAATTAAGCAGATTTGAGGAAAGAAATTTTACACAGAACTGCAAGAGCAAAAAAAATGCAATACCTAATTTTATGATTTTATATGTAGTTAAAACATTTTGAACACATTTATTTTTTCCTTGTCTGGCTATCTTTAATTTATCACATGTGATAGAAGAAATTTTACCCAGATTATTACAGTACATTTTTTTAAATTCTGTCTACATATTGGCTTATGGCTTATGAAACCATGGCAACTGAATCATAACATTTATTCTTTGGTCTTCATACTTTACTGTTGCCTTTCACTTTTATAATTATATAGAATTCAAAACGAGAAATCTTAGCAAAACATGACTTCATGATTCATGCCTTTGGATTTCAGACCCTGAGGTTTTGGGTCCAAATCCAGCTACTGACACTGTGACCATAAGCAAATCACTTGATCTGCCTGTGTTCCAGTTGGAAAACCAAAAGAAATGTAACCAACTGTATCATAAATGTTGTCATAAAAGCCCCCTTGGATAAAGGTGAGAGCCAAATAAGTCAATGTAAATCAATCGTAATATAAAAGACAATTACGTATATCTATACTGATAAAAGGCAAAGCCCTCACTGACTGACTGACTCACTCATCACTAATTCTCCATTTTCCCGTGTAGGTAGAAGGCTGACATTTGGCAGGCTCATTCCTTTACAGCTTACTTGCAAAAGTTAAGCACGTTTCATTTCGAAATTCTACACATAACGGTCATAACTGTTGACAACGTCCGCCATGTTGAACTTTCTTATTTATGGCCCCATCTTCACAAAATTTGGTAGGTGGCTTCCCTGCGCTAACCAAAACCGATGTACTTACTTATTTCGGTGGTATTACGCCACTGTCAGCCACCATATTGAATTTTCCAACGTCACTAATTCTCCAAGTTCCCGTGTAGGTAGAAGGCTGACTCCACCTTCACAAAATTTGGTTGGCGGCTTCCCTGCGCTAACCGAAACTGATGTACGTACTTATTTTGGTGGTATGACGCCACTGTCGGCCGCCATATTGAACTTTCCAACGTCACTAATTCTCCAACTTCCTGTGTAGGTAGAAGGCTGAAATTTGGCAGGCTCATTCCTTACAGCTTACTTACAAAAGTTAAGTAGGTTTCATTTCGAAATTCTACGCGCAACGGTCATAACGGTCGACAACATTCGCCATGTTGAACTTTCTTATTTATGGCCCCATCTTCACGAAATTTGGTAGGCGGCTTCCCTGCGCTAACTGAAACCGATGTACGTACTTATTTCAGTGGTATGACGCCAATGTCGGCCGCCATATTGAACTTTCCAACGTCACTAATTCTCCAACTTCCCGTGTAGGTAGAAGGCTGAAATTTGGCAGGCTCATTCCTTACAGCTTACTTACAAAAGTTAAGCAGGTTTCAGTTCGAAATTCTACACGTAACAGTCATAATTGTCGACAACGTCCGCCATGTTGAACTTTCTTATCTATGGCCCCATCTTCACGAAATTTGGTAGGCGGCTTCCCTGCGCTAACCAAAACCAATGTACATACTTATTTCGGTGGTATGACGCTACTGTCCGCCGCCATATTGAACTTTCCAGCGGTCTTTGTTACTTATGGGCCCATCTTCAAGAAATTTGGTACGCGGGTTCCCAACGCTAACTGAATCCTACTTACGTACATTTATACGTTCATAGCCTGCAGCTCAGTCACCGTGTGAGGCGGTGTTGAGTCCCCCATCCCAACGCCTCCCACGTTGTTGGCTGCCTGCCTATATAAGGCCGTCCGTCGCTCCGGTCTCTACATTCCCTTCCTTGCTTCGCCATGGGATTTATGTCTCCCTGCTGATAACTACATCTTTTTTATTTAATCCACGGCTTCTCCGCTGTTTTATTGTTCGTTTATTATGATTATAGTTATTGTGTAGATATTTTATACTTAATTTATATGGTTCAGGTACCCATTTCCTTTATTGTTCCAACCGTACCCCTATTAACATGTCTATCGAGGTGATCACCATCAATGAAAGAACTGTCACTTACTGAGTGGTTTCCATGCCCAGAGACGGCACCTGCCTTTTCCATTCTCTTTGTAACATATTGCACGGCCATATCAGGCTCACTCTTGATATCCGGAGGAACATTGTGTCTTATGTATTGAATGACTGGGACAGGTTCAAGGTTTGGACTGATGACGGTACAGGAGATAATTATACTACACAGGAGCACTATAAGAGTGAAATGCTTAAGCCCTTCACCTACGGTTCTGCATGTGAGTTGATGGTTGCCGCTGAATTGTTCGGTTGTCGCTTTCAAGTGTACCGAAATGGCCAAATATTTTACACCTTTCGACAACCGCCAATGCCTCTTAAACATCTTAGATTCACAGGTGACGATTTCAGTAGTGGACACTTTGATGTTTATGAATGTTTAAACTCTCAAAAGCTGGATGTGAAGTTATCCATGAAACCGTTTGTATGCTTACAACGCTTGACAGATGCCAAATGTCACTTCAACACAAGTCCTGCAAATACTGTCGTAATTGAAACAAACCATGAAACTCAAACCGATTATGACAGCAGCAATCCACGCTGTGAGATCTGAAACAAGATTACTTTTCACATGGCCAACTGTACGTTGCATGCTCAGGAGTAAGCTCAGTGCACAGCTTAGTCATATTACAACCGGAGGGCCGAACTTAAAATGTGGTATACAAAGAGATCCTTAACAAATAATTATTGGTATATTTTCCCTCAGTTTAAAAAAGTTTAATTTCCTCTTAATAAAAATTTTAAGTAGTACTTCGCCGCTGTGAAGCGCGGGTATTTTGCTAGTACACAACAATACATGGCAATGCATTCAGCTAAAAGAATATATGCTGAGGTGTTTCTAAAAGTTGCAAAAAGTATTGTATGATGTCTAAGAGTGCTTCTGATGCTTGTGGCACTGTGAGAGTTTAGGCAGTCTAGATTTATGCTCACTGGCCACTTTTTCAGGTACACCTTAATAGTATCGGGGTGGACATCCTTTTGTCCTCAGAACCGCTGGAATTCTTCATGGCATAGATACGTCAAGGTGCTGGAAACATTCCTGAGAGGTTTTGGCCTATATTGACATGATAGTATCAAGCAGTTGCTGCAGATTTGTCGGCTGCATATCAATGATGCAAATCTCCTATTCCACCACATCTCAAAGGTTTTCTGTTGGATTGAGATCTCGTGACTGTGGAGGTCATCAGAGTACAGTGATCTCATTGTCATGTTCAAGAAACCAGTTTGAGATGATTCGAGATTTGTGACATGGCGTGTTATTCTGCTGGAAGTAGCCATCAGAAGATGGGTACACTGTGGTCATAAAGGGATGGACATTTAAACAATGCTCATTTGGTACTAAGGGGCCAAAAATATTCCAAGAAAATATTCCCCACAACATTACACCAACACCACCAGGTTAAACTGCTGATACAAGGCAGGATGGATCCATGCTTTCATGTTGTTGATGTCAAATTCTGACCCTACCCTCTGAATGTCACAGCAGAAATCAAGATTCATCAGACCAGGCAACGTTTTTCCAGTCTTCCATTGTCCAGTTTTGGTTAGCCCATGCAAATTGTAGCCTCAGTTGCTTGTTCTTAGCTGACAGGAATGGCACCCAGTGTGGTCTCCTGCTGCTGTAGCCCATCTGCTTCAAGGTTATAAAGTGCTGTGCGTTCAGAGATGCTCTTCTGTATACCTCGGTTGTAACAAGCGGTTATTTGAGTTACTGCTGCTTTTCTTTTAGCTCAAAATAGTCTGCCCATTCTCCTCTGACCTCTGGCATCAACAAGGCATTTTCACCCAGACAACTGCCACTCACTGGATATTTTTCCTGTTTCGGACCACTCTCTGTAAACCCAGAGATGGTTGTGCATGAAAATCCCAATGGATCAGCAGTTTCAGCAATACTCAGACCAGCCTGTCTGGCACCAACAATCATGCCACATTCAAAGTCACTTAAATCACCTTTCTTCCCCTTTCTGATGCTCAGTTTGGACTTCAGCAGGTCATCTTGACAATGTCTACATGCGTAAATGCATTGAGTTGCTGCCATGTGATTGGCTGATTAGATATTTGTGGTAACAAGCAGTTGAACAGGCGTACCTAATAAAGTGGCCAGTGAGTGTGTACTGTTGCCAGTTTCTATAAAAGAATTTGAAAGCGACGGTGTTAACATTTACATAGCTGTTCTTTTTATTTTGGTACCTTTAAGTTTTCAAGGTCAAGTGATAAAGAAAAATGGAAAGTGATTCTAAATCTGGAAGTGAGACATTATGTCTGCAGCCATTTCTAAAGTAACTGTGAATTCCCTCATTTCTGAAGAACATGTTCCTGTGAGGACTCTTCTACATTGGAAGATACAGATGAGACAAAAGGAAAAAGGGAAAAAGTCTGTTTTACGTCACTAGTAAATGCACATATGAGGTAGGTATTCATAACAAATAACATAACACATTCTAATGCCTCCTTTTCCGTATAACTGTAGAAAAGGTACAGTGAAAATGCCTTGGAAAACTCTTTTTGTCTAATTAAAATTGTGTTGTTATTGGCCAAAAAATAATTTTGTCCATGAAATAAAAAAAATCTTGTACCACATTGAATATCTGGAATATAGAGTACAGTTGCTTTTACTTTTATTATCATCCGCAAGGCCCAGCTCAATCACAGTAGATATAAATAATCTAATTATAGGACATTAAATAATGTTCGGTCATTTTTGTCCCTTATCAGTCACTGTAGTTATTTGGCAAAGATGCTTCTTGCATGTGCTGGTAGTTTTAAGAAGAAGCATGTCACTGTAAATTTGGCTTGGTTTGTTCATGTACAATGAACTTGCCAAGGATGACAGCAGCAGTGCACTGAGATGACTAATGAGTTCACGCTTCAGCCACAACCTTATTTTTTAAAAGGGATTAATTTAACAATTGTTAAAATTACAAGAATTATCAATACTTCACCAACAGTCATATGCCAGGCTAGCACCGTGGATCATTTTATAAAAGTCCTGAAAACCCATATTTTAATTTGGCTTTTTTTGTAGCTACATGTTACTGCTAATAGACTCTGCAAAGAACCATCATATTCTTCACGGATTTGCAGTCTTTACTGAACTCTACTTTTCTCTGCTATCTTGTCTGGTTTGCTGTGGTCATGTTTGTGCCACCACCACCTGAGCGTGGTGCAATGCAACCACCTGTGATGCTTGAATGAAGATGGGTGCCCCAGCTGTCCATGAGACCCACTGCAAGAACTCTACTTCTGTACTAATTATACAGTTTATCTATGTCATAAAAGCTTGTATTGGTTTTCATTATTACTCATTCTTTATTATTCTTACCTAATTTAATTAGTTTTCTCTTTTTTTGTAACAATTTCTTTGACATCTTGTAAAGCACTTTGAGCTGCATCCTTTGTATGAAAATATGTTATAGAAATAATTATTTTTGCTCTTTGTAGCTGCGTTTGTCTTGAATCTAAGGTTCTGCAGCTTTAGCTTACTTCATAGAAGACTTCAGACAATAGTGTGACACGTGTTCAAATAATTCCTCAATCCAGGTATCTTTGTTTTAAAAGTTTTAGTAAAATTCAAGGCAAAACTTTTCACACAAAATAGAAAAAGAAATGATATTACAAAGAAAAGAAAAGTTCTTAAATTAAACAAAGCTCTGTTTAAGACTTACTCATCTTGTTTCATTTCTCTCTAAATATGGTCATACAGTCATAGTTTCACACGTGCATTACAATTTGTAGAAAGACAGAATGGTCAGAAAACTATATGCCAATGTAATCAGATCTAACAGTCCTTGCTTCAATGAGGCAGACTATATCCTAGCTGGCTTAACTAACACTCTGTTTTTACATGAATAGCTAACAAGGTTCAGTTTCATGTTAACTTATAGGGAGTAAAAGATTATACTGTACTATAAATACAGTAACTGTAAAACTGACCTTCTATTCAAATTAGCAGACACTTACATGAAAATAACATTAAGCTTAACTTCTTAGATTGGCTCTTACGCTGTTGTTCCACCAGATTCAAAGATATCATTTTTTTCAATAGCTACTTCCAATACATCTGTGGGCTATGGCGCTGCTATGACCTTGCATAGTAAAGCATGTATGCCATGCTCTATGACATGGTTAAGTTCCTTAGATCTCTCTGGTTTGAGATTAACTACTTGATGACCTTCCAGTCCCCGCTTTTATCTGCTTACTTAGGGTTATGTGACTAGAAGAAGTTAGGCTGTCCTCCCACTGTGATGTGCCATGTGAGAGGAAATGCCTTGACACAGGAAAAAGGTTTGGGGCAGCCACCCATATACTTGCATAAGGCTGCAAAAAGTGAAAATTGGTAGTACAGCTGTGTACAGCTTGAGTCCAAAATGGAACTGAGTTCACAAGCGGAAGTTGACTGGTATTTAATGCAGGTTGGCGGAAGTAACGTCAGAAGGGCTGGAACAGGAAATTACTTTGTGGAAGAAAATAATGAATACAGGCACCCCCCAACTGGAAATCCCCAATTTAAAACAATAAACCACCGGCAGGACAAAGTGTCAATTATTATTATTTATCTAAATCTTGCAAGAGGCATACAACTTATCATATTAGTAAGCGTTGCAGAGAAAAAAGTGTCCTCTGTGCTATATTTATACAATTCATTGATTAGGTTACTACTCAAAAAAAGGAATTCATTACATAATCAGAAAATTTTTAACATGATTGGTTACACCTAGTTGCTAACGGGACATGACAAATGTTGATACCTTAAATAACTACAATAAACTATGACAACTAGGTTGATTTATAGTCTTTAAGAGCATGCGATTTTAAAGGAGGGTTAAAAGTACACCAGGATGCTCATTCATTTTTATGTTCTGAACTATATGTTTCCTAAGTTTGCCATCAACAGGAAACTTAGAGCATAACAATAGAACAATGATTATACAGTCGATTCCGGTTAATTGGACCACCGGTTAATCGGACCAGCCGCTTATTCGGACCGAATCTTAAAGAACCGAAACAGATCATATTACATAAGCCTAATATTGTTCGCTTATTTGGACCAAAATTCCGTTTAATCGGACCAAAGGTCGTGACAGAGAATAAGAAAAAGAAGCCACAAGTTGCCCACGGAAAGCGGATGTAAAGCGGGTCAGTGACATCAGGAGGATCCCTGGGCTCCCCAGGAGAATTTATGCTTTTATCAAAGGTCAGGAAGTCGGAAAATTTGTACCATGTGCAAACCAGTGGGAGTGAACATGCCTGCCCTTTCTTTCCTAAAAAGGACCACCCAGTAGCCGGTGACATGAAGTTGAGCGTAAAGAAGAGTGTCTGTGCAAGGAATTCCTTCCTGTCAATCAGGATTAAAGTTTACGCGAGAAAGCTTTTGCTTCAAGAAAGTCAAACTGGACGCTTTTAGTGCCGAAGCTTTGAATGACGAGCATTTTGTTGCTCTCCTGACCTCCACATCTTGACCCAGAAACACCAAGATTTCATCAGAACTCTTTTAGTCTGTAAACTGTGCGTGTCTTGTCTCCCCTGCCAAAATGCTACGGCGGGACTTGACGTTGGCTAAAAAAATTGATTTCATGGATCAGATCAGGCAACAACCATCAAACACAATCAGCGTCGGTTGGTTGAAATTACCGGCTTGGCAAAGACTACAATTTTGTGCTTGTTAAAACAAGAGAATGAGCTGCGAGAAGAATGGGCACAATGTGAAAGACGACGAGGAACTTCTCAAAAATGGAAGCGTGAAGGCAAGGATCCAGATGTCGATGAGGCCCTTAATGAATGGTTTTCCATTGTTACTGGACGAGGTGTGCGAGTAAGCAACCCAATGTTAAAGTGCAAAGCAGAAGAACTTGCTAAAAAGCTGGGCCACGATGATTTCAAAGCTACAGACGGTTGGTTGTCTCGATGGAAATCTAGACATGACATAAAATTCAAGAAAGCACATGGCGAGAAAGAAAGTGCTGATGGTGCAGGTGCTGAAAAATGGAAATCAACAAAACTTCCTGAAATTCATGAAAAATTCCAAGCAGATGACATCTACAATGCCAAAGAAACCGGGCTGTATTATCGTGCCACACCGGACGGCTCCTTAAGTTACAATAATGTTGCACTCGCTGGCTCCAAAAAAGTGATGGATCGCCTTACTGTCTTGTGCTGCTCAAACATGTCAGGAACAGACAAAAGGAAGCTGTTGGTTATAGGAAAAAGCGCCAAGCCTCGCTGCTTTAAGGGACATAAAATGGACAGTTTACCAGTTGTGTATTGTGCAAATAGAAATGCGTGGATGACCTCTGAATTTTTTAAAGAATGGCTGAAGGATTGGGACAGAGAGCTACAACGCTAGTCGAGAAAAGTGTTGCTCCTACTTGACAATTGTGCAGCACATCCTCATTTAGATTGCTTGAAGAACATCCAACTGGAATTTCTACCTCCCAGGATCACAGCTTTGGTGCAGCCAATGGACATGGGCATCATCAAAAATTTGAAGATCTTTTATCGTGCAAGGTTGGTTAATTATGTCCTTGAAGCAACTGAAGAAAATTTGCTGACCTCATCGTCAACAGCAACAGAAGTCAGTGCGAAGGTCAACATCTTACAAGCAGTTACATTTGTGGCCGATAGCTGGCGAAAAATCAGCAGTGAGACAATTCAGAGCTGTTTTTCTCACAGTGGCTTTAAGCATTTGGTCTTGCAGATGGATGTGGACATGCCGATTGAGAGTGAAAAGAATGATGAAAATGTGGAACTTCAACAGGTCGAAAATTACGAAGAATTTTTATCTACCGACAACGAGCTTCACTGCTACGATGAAAATGAAGATTACAATGCTTCAATTGTTGCTCGAATTGCAGCGAAACACATGACAGCATTGGAAGACCAGGAAAGTGATGATGATGACCCTAATGAGTTAGTGCAAGTGACAACACAGGATGCCAGGAAATGCATTGAAACTTTGCGCCGCTATTTCATGCAGAAGGGAAATGAAGGCAGTCCCATTGATGCGTTAGATGTTTGTGGTGATTTTGTTCAAGTGCAGTGAATCAACAGAATGCGTCAGATCACACTAGACAAGATCTTCAAACGTTGACTGGAAATTGATAATGTAACTTTTTTTATTGTGCTTCGTATGCTGAGTGTCGTGTAAATCGTTTCGAAGAATTTGTAGATTTCTTTTTCAATAAACAAAGTTGTAAGCAACCTTACATGTACGTAGTTCTTGTTTGTACGTTCGCCATTCGCGTGTGCAGCACAATAAAAGTCATAATGACATTTTAATATGTTACTTATAGCACGTCCCGTCTTGGTTGCACATGTAGAGTATAGGGCATGTTTGTGTAATCGGACCAGCCGGTTATTAGGAAATGATCGCGTCCTGATGTGGTCCGATTAACAGGAATTGACTGTACAAAAAATATAATACTTTCTCTTAAGGGTTATATAAAATAACAAAAAATGCATTAATCATAGTAATAAATAATAAAATAACAGCATCAGCTTTTAAGCATTAAGCTCAGAAAGATATGAGACTCAGACAAATGCTAGGTGCACATTAGGCCAGGATTCAAATTCAACTCTTTCAACGTCATCGGGGCCAGAACTGGAACCAATGTCATCGGGACCAGGCAGGATTTCCTGTGTTTGGTCAGCGGGAATAAAAGAGAAGTTTACTGCACCCCATCAGCCCCTGGCTTGGCATGAAATTACCTTCTTTTGTTCCTTTTAGCTGCCTCCTATGTGCACGTGCTTGAAAGCCAGTTGAATAATCCTTTAGCCCTTGGCTTCTGATAACATTCCTAGTTTACTGCAGATATGAAGCACAGGTCTATCCAGAAAAACAGATAGGCCACTTAGTCTGAGCCATAGGAATTTCTATGATTGGGTCTTAAAGTGAAGAAAAAAAAAATAAACAGAATAGAATTTTGTTGCAAACAAATGAAACATCAATCGTATACTGTACATGCATTGCACTTTTTGTGTATTCATTTAATCTAGCTTGAATTTCTCTGATATGATTGGCTAGGTTTCTCTCAGTTCAGACAACATTAACTAGATGAAGAGGTCTATAACTAGGTGCAACTAAGGATAAGCAGAGACCTTTAAAAGCTAATTTGAAAGCCAAAGATGGGATCTAAGGAATCTCTTGCTTCATCTCTCAATCACAAAACAAGCACAAGGAACAAAATCTCCAGGGTGATCTCATGGCTGCCCTGGGATACCTGACTCTATTCAGATAAAAAAGTGCTAGAGCACCTGCTGACCTATCGTCACTGGATAAGCCTCAACCAAAACCCATAATCGAGCTGGTTTCTTCATACCCAATTAATGAAAAGTCACGATAATTAAATGATACAACAGTTTACTTTCTTAAGAGTACAATATATAGAAGGACGATGTAGCTACCTCTATTTTTTCAAAGTCCTCCCATTTTCAGATTTCTGAACTAAATACTGGTCTCCTGTGGTCAGCTTTGTGTTCTCTCCTATGGAAAGAAAAAAGCATGGTGTGAGACATCAGGAGTTCCATGTCCAATTACCCACCTGACATTATGACAAGGTGAAGCTAACCGTGACTCAAATGTCCAATAAATTAAAGATTTGTTTCAATGAAATCTAACCATTTGTCATTCAACATGGTGTCTGAGGTCGTCAAAAACCTTTCATTGAACAGCTGCTGAAAAACACAAGATAAGTGAACATATGTATTTATAAATATCATGGCTGATGGGTTTTATAGAAATGAACCACTGGTATTTGATGGCAATGTGCCCAAGAACTGTCATAGATTTCAACAAGAATGTGATCTTTACACAGTGACTGATTACTCAGACAAAGATACATACACACAAGTGTTTGTATTTCTTTATTTGGCAGATAAAATCGAGGACTGGAAGGTGCAAAACTGCTGTTTATGTCAGAGAGGGAGAGAACTACAGTGTCATTAGTTAAGATGAAACACACAGAGATCTGAAATGTGACAAATGTAAATTCTGTGAGCTGTCCAAGCCACAGAAAAATGTAACAATAAAAAATAATTCTACAAAAGAAATCAATTCGGCTTAAAAAGCAAAGCAAAGACCATCAGACCACAGATACCCTATGTTGTGACAACATCATTTTACTACACAATAGCACATTGTTTGCTGTTAATTTTGGTTTTACATTTTAATAATTTCTTTTTCTGAGATTATTTTGTACAGTTGTTTCCTGTGGGTGCAGGCATTTTCAGACTATGGATGTAGCATATTGCAAGGTGAGCTATGCACACGCTCTGTGATCTATTATAAAAAAAAAAAAAGGCCGCACACTCTCACAATTGTATGAACTTTAAATATTAAAGATATGACTTAGCAAGAGGAGTGCACTTGAGCAAAGAAATTAGGCAGGAGAAGGACTTTGGTTACAATTTCTGTTATAGTTTGAGTATGAATCTGGTTTGTATATTAAATCCAAACAGAAATGTTTATATCCTAAGGCTACCTGGATGTAGAAGATATTTCTATCTTAATGCTACCCAGAAACACGGATAAGAACCAGGAACAGAAAGCATCTAAATGAAAAAAAAAGTCAAGAAACTTTCTGACCATAAAGTGTGCTGCTGAAAAGAATGAGAACAAATGGCAGGCCAAAATAGCATGTTACAAACAACAACAACATTTAGTTCTATAGCACATTTTCAAATAAACAATGTAGCTCAAAGTGCTTTACAACATGTCAAAGAAGTACTTACATGCAAAGAAAAACAAATTAAATTTAGATGCATAAATAGTATACCAGAAAATAAATAATGCGTACGTACTGTCACACACGTGTGAGTAGGAGGCAGCTAGAAGGCTTCCCGGGAAATCCTGCAAGGTTCTGGCGCTTCTGAATATGTCACTTCTGGTTCTGGAGCCTTTGATGTTGCCATTTCCAGTCCAGATGATGTCACTTCCGGTTCCGGGCCCTTGATGATGCCACTTCCTATATAGACCTTTAAAACCTCCATCTTTGCCACATGTAATCAGTTTTGCTTTGGACTCAGTCTGGTGAACATCTCGGTTACTAAAAAGCCTTTTGCAGCCAGGGATATTATATGGGTGGCTGCCCCAAACCTTTTTATGATGTCTGGACTCAATTATTATCGCAGTGCATAAAATAGATATATAATTAAGAGAAATAAAGTCCTTAAATAAAGAATAGTGTTTTTTTTAATCTCTAAATGACAGTTCAATGATAAAGTCAGTTAGCCAAGATGTACAGAAAAAAAAACAAAACTCCAGTTTAGCTAGAGAAATGAAATGTGCAGGGGTTCCAGGCCAAAAGATTGCCAGTCCCAATTGCTCACTGGGCATTCTGCCTAACATAAATGTTCATAAGTAATTTTTTTTTTCTTTAAACAGACATTATCTTAGAGGATTTAACACAGTGGGTATTGTGACAAGCTGGGTTATCTGCTTTAATTCAAAAATTCAAATATCTCAGATGGCTGCAAAGGACTTTGATCAGGTGGTGGTTGCGCAGAACGCTGGCACAGAAGAACTGGAAATGAAAACAGAGAAAAGTAGAGATTAATTAAGATTTCAGATTTATTGAGGAGTATGATAATTCTGTGTGCATGTAGTTTATTAAGGGTAGAATTAAATTGTAATTACAGAGAGGCCAAATTAAAAAAGTGAATTTTTAGCAGTTTTTTAAAATGTTCCACAGTGTTAGCATGCCTTCCAGATTTTTGATGCATAGTAACAGAAGGTTACTTCTGTAATTCTTGTATGCTTGGCTATTGGAGGAACAATAATAATAATAATAATAATAATAATAATTCATTACATTTATATAGCACTTTTCTCAGTAGTCAAAGTGCTACCACACAGGAAGGACCCAAGACGTGAACCCATGATCTCCTTAATAAGTAGATCGAATAAGAAGATTGTGGAAAAAAAATTTTAGGGTAACACAGCTTTCATCTTAAAGAAATAGCATAAAGGGTTAATGAATGTCAGAAACCTTTGTAGGCATATCAGGAAACCAGATAAAGGTCAAGTGAACAACTAAATGTACTAAAAGATGACTAAGATTCAGCAGATGTCCTGTAAAGAACCAGAATGGGCAGTTGTTATATGCACAGAAATTTCGAGGGTGGTGGCTCAACTTAAAGGTTTAAGAAGAACCAAAATATAATATAATATACTTTTATTTTATATAAATCTTTTGGGTGTAAACCAACCAGAGTAAAATGTATGCATTGATTGACACTTTATGTAAATTCAACAGTTTATAAAATTAACCTCTATTCTTTGTTTCTCTGACCATTCTCACCAGGCTGTAATAGACTGCTTTTGAAGAATGCTCCCTCTAAGGCATTTTGCCGAGGAGTAAATAAAAGATACAATGAACAGCTTTTCTTCTGCCTGATTACTGATTTGTCCTGTTAGAGGATGTTTCTTTTCTTAATATGATGTGTCACAAAGTAAAGTGAGACAGAAGTTCATAAAGAGTTGGGGAATTGTGTCCCTATAATGTCCGGTGGACTGATTAAAAAACAGATGCAAAATAGCGTCAAAAATATTCAAAAAACATTCGACAACTGAAACAAAACAGACAGTCATTATATATAATGGTGACAGGAAGGAAATGGTTGTGGAAGAGGAAATAATCTCATCACAGGCATACGGAAGTGATGTCATCAAAGCTGGATTGAAGTGACGTTTCAGCGGTTGGATGGAAATGACGTCATCTTCGGGATTCGGAAGTGACGTCATCAAGGCTGCAACAGGAGTCACGTCATCAGGAAGAGCCAAAAATGATAAAGGTAGGGAAAAAACGGGATCATTAATCTTCCAAGGGTCTGTTGAAAGAAGGAGAGAAGTGTCAGTGCTCTGTTCCAACTCCATATTTTGCAATGTTTCACTCACCTCTGAACCTGTTGGCTGCCTCCCAAGCGCGTGTGTGTGACAGATGTTACATTTCTACCACAAGATCTAGGATTACAACTTGAAAAGTAGGTTGACGGGCACGCCAAAATACAGGAAGGAACTAAATTATTTAAAATTTTATATACAGTGAGTAGATTTTTTAAAGTCAAAGGACACAGGTAACCAATGTAATAAAGCTAAAACTGGTGAGATTTGCTCAGATTTTCTTTTTCTAGCTAAGATTCTGGACTAATTGCAACTGATTGATGTCTTTCTTAGGTAGACTAGCTAGGAGTGTGTTACAATAATCTAGCTGACTAAAAACAAAAGTGTGAGTTTCAGCATCTTGCAATGCTATAAGAGGTCTAACTTTTGCAATGTTCCTTAAATGGAAAACCCAGTCTTAGTAATCTGATTAATGTGTGATTCTGAAGTTTAGGTCAGAGTCTATCTTTACACCTAAATCCTTTGAAATGATGAAAAACTGAATAGTAAACATTCCAGGATCAGTAATTAAATGAATTAACAAAAAAAAAACAAAAAACTTCAAAGCCCAATAAACCTGCCAGATGACCTTTAAAGCTAGCTACCCTCCTTTTTAGTTTATCTACTGTCGAGGATGCCAGGGGTCACGACCCAGCCGGGACGCCTTGGAGGAGCGGAAGTGGGCGTGTGCCCATCTGGGATCATGTGGGGGCCGCCTTCCTGGTTGCTTTGGGGGAAACGGGTTCAGGGCGTGGAAGCCCCACCCTGTAGGGGCCCGTGGTCACCGCCAGGAGGCGCCCCAATGCCTTGGGGACCCTGGACCTCAGCACTTCCGCCACACCAGGAAGTGCTGGGGGGAAGAGAAGCAGGGACACCCGGAGAGCTTCCGGGAGAACAGCCGGCACTTCTGCCACACTGGGGCGTGTCAGCGGGAGATTGCCGGGGAGCACCTGGAGCTCATCCGGGTGCGGATAAAAGGGGCCGCCTCCCTTCTTTCAGGGCGAGAGTCGGGAGCGGAGAGGACTGAGCTTGCTGGAGGAGGCAAGGAGGCGGCCTGAAGGTGAAGAAGGCATTGTGTGGCCAGGACTTTTGGGGACTTTGGGGGTTTGTGGTGCACTTGTGTGACTTTATTGTTGTAAATAAACGTGTTGTGGGTGACATGAACGTGTCTGCCTGTCTGTGTCCGGGTCAACCTCCACACTACAAACTTGGATGAAGAACGTACTGCACCACCATCCTAAATAGGGCCATCGTAATGATGTTGCGCAATCATATGTTAGCAATTGGACTTCATTGCTAAACACAAAACATCTGTGCTAATGCATGAATTCTCAAAATGGTGGTAACTAAAACTCAAAACATGAAACAAAATGCTACTCTGGAGACAACACAAAATAACAATAACTTGAAATAAAAAAAATAATTACATAATTGAATTCTGCATGATCAAAACACTTATAACAGTCAAAACACTAAACTAGCAAGTACTACATTCACAATTTTATATTGTCTTTAGCAAGACTTCCTAGAAAAATTTGCACACAATATGCCAAAATATGTTCTATCATTGATGCGATCGTGTCATGAATCACATGATCAGCATGTCATATACCTAACTATGTCCATACTGTAAACAATATGATGGTATTATTGTGAAAAACCTACAAAAGGCGTCAAAATAAAATGATTGCACATAAAACATATGAAAACTTTTCATACAAATAGTAATAATCACAATCCAAGATTGAAACAATTTGCTTTTTAAACTTCCTATGGCTGCAGGTTTTCATTCCAGACACTTTAGAAATTAGTAACCTGCTACTGCTGAGTAAACTGCTTTTCCTTATATTTTAATTGACTCACTTGTTAAGATTCAGAATGCACAATTATTTATTTATTCCTTAACCTGCAGCCAACAGATAACCAGCTAACTCAGCGGTTTTTTACTCAGTCCCCAGAGGGCCACCATGTTCATTCCAATCAATTTCTTAATTCTAAGAATTTAATTCTTATTGTTAATGATCCCCATTCTTTAATTCTGGGACCTCTTAGTGCTCTCATTTTGCTCCACCTAGCATTTTATATTGAAGCATATTGTGTGATGAACATATAAGCACAAAAACAATCAATTGTCTGGTCCTGTTAGCTCGCTTTTTATTGGCTGTTCACTGGATAAGGGAAGCAAATGAACAATTAAAGATTATGAATCTTGAAAAAGAAAGTCAGTTAAAATTAAAGCAAAAGACGTTTGGTCAGTTAGACCTCAGTAATAGTTTACCAGTGAAGAAACTGGTAGAAACAAAAACTTGCAGCCGTTGTGGCCCTCCAGGATCTGAGTTTAACAGCGCTGGTTTAGACTATTAAGTATTCTTTTGAAAATCCCTAAAAGAAACATTTTAAACTATCTCTGCCATTTGCTTGTCACAGACTGTCAGACAAAACCACAATAGAATGCGATGCCATAAAAAATTCGACAGTTGGTTTGTGGCGTTTCAATCTGCCCTATCACACACTCTGCTGTTATCATTTCCTGAGTATTTTCATTCATCATGAAAGCACACGGCATGGCATGGGTTGTCATTACTTCACCAACATTGGCCAGTGCAAGCAGACAAACGAGCAAGAAACATTTCTTTAAATTGGGACAACAGTACCAAGGATCTGTAATAAAATATATTATTTCCAGTTTACTTTTTTGTCACGAGCATGTCTCAGAAAGGCACATTTTCTTAAATCAAAACCTCTGTTTCCTCAAATTGGATGTCTTTGGTAAGTTTAAATGGTTTTCTTCAATTTGGGACTCGGGTACACATTAGTTGCATTACGAAATGCAAGAGTGGGGTATTTATTTTTTAAAATTTATAAAATATGCTATGATTTAGAATGCAGTTTTTTTATGTGGGAAACTAATATACGCCATGATTGTTTAGAAATAACTTGATTTGATTAAATTGATTTGAGAAATACCACACTTATCCTTTGACATTTCATTTTTAAAATAGATCTAATGTTATTTACTGCGATATATTGAATGTGTGACATTACAGCATCACCAGTATAAAATATGGTAGCATGTTATAGTCAGCATCTAGATTTTCGGATCCTTAGGTAATCTGCAGCATTTTCAAGCTTTGCTTGTGGTTTTAACTTATTGACCTCTTGATGTTTATTGAATTTGATACCTGCCTTGCTTTTGTTTTGTTGTCTGAAGGCTATTTATCAGTTTTTGACCTCTCTCTGCCTATTGACTACTCCTTTGCTGAGTCTTTTTGCTCCTATTTGTTTTATGCACTATCCTTTTAAAGGCAACACAGATTCTTTATTGTCCTGCATGAATCAGTTTTTACCCCCAAAGGCAATGGCAGTTAGTAATGCTGGGCGAAACCCCCCCCCTAAATAATTTAAAAAACTCTGTTTAAATTAACTAGATAATCTATACTAATAAAAGGCAAAGCCCTCACTCACTCACTGACTGACTGACTGACTGACTGACTGACTCATCACTAATTCTCCAACTTCCCGTGTAGGTAGAAGGCTGAAATTTGGCAGGCTTATTCCTTACAGCTTCCTTACAAAAGTTGGGCAGGTTTCATTTCGAAATTCTACGCGTAATGGTCATAACTGGAAGCTGTTTTTCTCCATTTACTGTAATGGAGATGAGCTTGAAACCCGTGGGGGCGGAGTTTGACATCATCACGCCTCCCAC
>JANRMT010062790.1:68338070-68351174 GCA_026402145.1 Polypterus bichir lapradei | reverse complement strand
TATATATATATATATATATATGTAGACTCAAACCCATTATGACAGCAGCAATCCAAGCTGTGAGAAAACAGTAAAAAGGAGGCGTGTCAGACGTCGTGGTACATTTTCTAATGCAGCTAGACGGAAACAACTTCGTGACACTGCTGCCAAATACTCACAGAAAAATCCACAAGTTAATAGACACGCTGTCGCTAAATACTCAAAGGCAAATCCACAAGTTCATAGAGACGCTGCCGCTAAACATTCGCGGGCTAATCCACAAGTTCATAGAGACTCTGTCGCTAAATACTCGCAGGCAGTTCCACAAGTTCATAGAAACACTGCCGCTAAATATTCGCAGGCAAATCCACAAGTTAATATCGGGAATCCTTGTTAAACTTCTTAGATTCACGACTAGCAATTTGGGTGGTGAGATGTCTATCGAGGTGATCAAAGAACTGTTACTTACTGAGTGGTTTCCATGCTCGGAGATGCTGCCTGCCTTTTCCATTCTCTGTGTTACATATTGCACGGCCATATCAGGTTCAATCTTGATATCCGGAGGAGCATTGTTTCTTATGATGACAGTATGATTACTGATGACAGTACAGGAGATAATTATACTACACAGGGGCACTATAAGAGTGAAATGCTTAAGCCCTTCACCTATGCTTCTGTATGTGAGTTGATGGCTGCCGCTGAATTGTTCGGTTGTCGCTTTCAAGTGTACCGAAATGGCCAAATATTTTACAACTTTGGACAACCGCCAATGCCTCTTAAACATCTTAGATTCACAGGTGACGATTTCATTATTTTTAAAATGTTTCCTTTTCTTTTTCATAACTTCTTTAACACACTACTTCTCCGCTGCAAAGCGCGGGTATTTTGCTAGTACAAAATAATCACGAAATAAATGTGTTTATTTGCAGAACATGCCTGGTGTCAGCACATGTCAACATCCATTAAAACTTGGTTCTGACTTGTACTTGTTTCATGTCTGTGTGAATGCCTCTATTTCCTGAGTGAAGGTCACCGGCAAAATGAGAGTCTATGTAAGTCCTTGATCTTTTGGCAAGCAGGTGACCTGAAGCCACCCTTTAATTGGTTGCTTTCAGATTTTTCCAGGGACGCAGCTCTCTGTGTCCCGGACACTCCCACATTTATTGGCAGTGAATTAGTATTGTTTTAGGTTTTTTTAATCTAACACTGTATGTGTTGGCTGGGATTGGCTCCAGCATACCCTCATGACCCTGTAGTTAGGATATAGCGGGTTGGATAATGGATGGATGGATGGATGATAGTGCGTTGACGACTGACCAATGTTATGTTCATGTCACTGGTTCACAGATCACACCCACCATTAATGTAACAATAGATGAGCAAGCGTAACTTTAGGAAGATGGTAACTTCAAGTGGAACTTTAAAGAAATAACCAAATTTTCTTTGATTTCTAATGAAACAGCTCTTAATAAATCATTCACCTGAAGAAATAAAGAAGAAAAAGGAGCTAGGACCAGACTGATCTGACTTAAGAATTCAGCAGCAGGCAAGTGACCGAGGACAAGCTTAATAATAGACTTTTTCCTGCTGTTCTTATGACAAACAGAGTGAGCTAACTGGATGTGGTGTAAGTAATGTCTTTTTTTCCTTTCCCTGTTTGTTGTTTCAAAGTGTGGATGGTGGTACGAGACCTAAAACATCTTTCTGAAAAATGCAAGCAGCATGAAAGCAACCACTGTCATCTAGACCACAGACTTCACAGTGCTACATCACGGAAATGATAGTGTAGTGCACTTGGGTCTGAATTGGAGTGGGACAAACTCCACAGGTGGTCGAGACCTGTCTAAACAGGATAGGTCTACTGGGAGAAGCTGGCATAAAAGTTGATCCGTGATCACAGTGTTAGAGCACTTTGGACGTGTGAAGGGGCAAAGGAGTGAAGCACATTAGAGATGCCACCAATGTGCTCACTACTTTCCATGTCTCTGAATGCTGATCTTGGAGCTCCTTTTTTTACTGGCTTCTCCAGTAGTCCTGTTTCTTCAGACATTTGAGTAAGTGTATGAGTTATAATGTGTTTGTGATTAGTAAAATTGTGGTGTGCCTTGGGATGACTTTGGTTACAAAAAGTGTGCTACTACAGAAAAAAAAAGTTGGGAAACACTGATCTAAACAATAACATGAGGCTAAATTGTTTTGTCAGGCTTAGTGAAATGACTCAATTTAGGCTGAAAGTAACAGATATTTTCAGCCCTGAAGAAAAGGAGGGCAAACTTCATGTTCAAGGAAATATAGATATCCAGATCATAAAGGCAGAATAAGATGTATCCTGGGTGTAGTACAAGACAGGTTGGGGGCAAGTTATTTTTTAAGATGTGGGGGTCTGTGGATCTTACAATGTGAATTTGTGCCCAGGTGCATAAGCCTGGCAAACCTGCATAGGATTGGGCAGACTGGCAGCAAGAATACAATACAATTAGGGTGTGAATGACTCTGTGGGTGTGCTAAATGAGAAACTGGGATGCAAGACCTTAGGAAAAATCATAGGATTGTAGAATGTGGATTTATGGAATACAGTGGAAATGGCCAAGAACTGGGCACTCTATTAGCAGAGGCAGAATAAGATTTGTATTGGAATTATGCTACGGATGTGCTATAAGACAGACAGAAGTGCGCATTATTGGAAGAGCTGGGTGTGTGGACATTATAGTGTGGGTTTTAACAGAATGGGGAACTGGGTAGGTTGGCAGCGGACTGGGCAATTTAGGGACAGGTGTAAATTTTGGATGGCAGGTGCACCTGTTCCTATACACATCTGTTGGGCAAGTTCTGGGAAGAAAAAGGGGACTGCGGATGTCATGGATTGAAGTTTTGGAAAAGCTGACAAACGGATTGGGCAGCATAGTGGAAAAAGTATAATACATTTTAGTCTGGCTTTGTCCTATGGGTCTGGTACTGGACAGGCCAAGATGTGCATTGACACTATGATGAGGACAATGAGAGCATGTGGAATGATCAGACAGATTGATAGATATGAAAGGCACAATATAATAGATAGATGGATGTGAAAAGCACTGTATAATAGATAAGTGCTGCCTCAGTTTGTACCCAAAAACTGTGCCCCCACCCATTTTATTTTCCCCAGCTGCTACTGCCTGCAGGCCATAACATTTATTGCCAGTGTGCAGTTTGCATGTTCTCCATTTGCGTGTGGGACTTTAATGTGAGTCCTCACTAAGTTACTTGGCAGTTCCAAGGTTCGTTTGTACTTTGTGTCTGATATTAGATATTTTTTACAACATCATTATTTTTGTGTTTATGTTGTACGCCATACTGCCTTTGTAATTATTGTTTAATGCAGTGAGCTCTTAAGTGAAAGTGTACTTTATAAGAACAAACTGAATTAAAAGAAATATATTCTGTTAAGTCTTCTCTAAATTGTTTCCCAAATAACAACCCCAGGATTATTAAGGAGATTAAAAGTCTCCTAAATCTTGAAACAAAGTGGCTCTGAAGGACGCCCAGCATGTGCTAAAGAAAAAGCAGAGAGAAGGAAGGGAAGCTTACAAAGTTAAATTAGGAAACAAACTCACTCATAATTGCATGAAAGTTGACAGAAAAGGCCTGGGTCGAATTACTGGACTCAAGCAATCCAAGATGCTAGAAGAGGATGTGCACAAAGCTAACATCCTAAACCATTTTTTTTATTAGGTTTTCCCTCCCACTGCCACCTCCTTCCAATACCCAGTCTCCCCACACCATCCCTAAAACATCAACTCCTCCTACTGCTTCAACTGGAATGGACAGTGACAAGTCCACCCCTAACCATCAGCGTGGGCTGTCCATAACTAAAGAACAAGTAAGTAGACAACTGAGGAAGCTACACATGGATAAAGACATGGGACCTGTCTCTGTTCAGGGAGTGAATGTAGAGGTGGTGCACTACCACACATATTGGGGGTCCACATCAATGACAGATTGGACTGGTTTCATAAGACAGAGTAAATATATAAAAAAGGGCAAAGCCTGCTCCTTTTCCTTAGGAGACTGCTTTCCTTTGGTATGGGAAGTGACATCCTTGAAATCTTCTATAACTCTGTGATAGCCAGTGCAATTCTCTAGGCTGTGGTGTTCTGGGCCGGTAACATCACGTGAGGTGAGGCCCAACGAATGAACAAGCTAATTAAAAGTGCAGGCTCAGTTATAGGACACACTCTGGATCCCCTGGAGGTTGTAGCAAAGGAGAGAATTAAAATAAAACTGAGTGCCATTATGAACAATGCTGCACATCTTCTCTCTGACACACAAACACTGAGGACTTTCAGCCATCAAATTATTCAGTAGAAATGTGTCAAGAAATGCTAAAGGGAGTTCTTTATACCAACTGCAATATGCCTTTTTGTCACTCTGGTGTGTGTTCAGACCTTAGTGTGTGTGTTTATTTGATGAGCTTCTATAAAAAGACACATTTAATAAAGATCTATCTATCTATTCTGTAACTCACTTCACATTATATTTACAATAGAAAAGTGCCACATAAAATGAAAAAGAAAAACCATTGCTGAATACTGGTATTCGAAACACTAGGTGGACTGGTTGCTTCCCAAGGAGCAGAAACAACAAGCAGTGCGGCCATGTTTGTGATGACGCAGCACTGTTGAAATGCCGACATTTCATTCAACTGTTGCCTTCCTTGAGCCGTCTGTGTCCGCTACAACTGCAGGAAAGCTTCCACTGCAAAGCTTGAGAACCGTGAGAATTTTCAATGACATGGTATTTTCTTCAAAGTGTTTTGTACTGTAAATCTTCTCACAGCATTTCATACAAAGGCATAATCTTTTTTCTTGGCAGCCTCTACTTTGCTACTAATCCTGAATCCAAAAAACAGAGGATTTTTCCTGGTCCCATATCTTGATTCTTTTCTTAATTCTTTGCCATAAAGTTGAATGTAGAAGTAGTAAAGGCAAAAAAAAAATTATCTGTTGAAGGTAATTTGAAAAACGGGGAAAATAATTCCACAAAGCCCCTTTTTATAATATAAATGGGTAACCTATAACTGTGATTCCTGTGTTCACAGTCTGAATGAACCACACCTGCTTTTTAACTCTAATTGTACTGAAAATCTTCTTGCCAGGACTTGTGTTATATTTCAAACAGGTTCACAGACAGTAATTTGCTTCTTTTGGCTCTACTGGGTCACTTATCGCCTTCCCTTTCACACCATGTACACAAAACTGAAAACAAACTTGGCTCATTGACTCCTTCACTAACATTATTCAGCTTGGAACAAACCACAACAATCTCAGCCCACTTCATCAAATTAAGGATTCTGGGGGCCTGCTCCTGTTACACCGACCCCAGAGGCCTACTCCATTACAATGGTAAATCTCTTGAGTGACTTCAAAACGAATTGAAACAGTGGAACAGCGTCACTAACCTTCTGCTTGTTTTTTATGTACCCCAGCGTCTACTCCTTCTGTGATGAGTGTGTACTCAGCCTATGACTTTCACATAAGTAATTATTATAGAACTCTGTTTTTATAAATATGCATCATTTGTTTTTATTTTGTGTATGATTGTAGTGTCACACGCGGATGGGAGACAGCTTAAGGGCTTTGGTGACAATAGGTACACACCGAACCAAGGGTTGGTGTTATGTTTCTCTTCTCACCCCAAGATTCACAGCCATTCCATCACTGATGTCACTTCTGTTGTCTGTCCACCTGGACCCTTCCCCTTCTGCCACATGACAATAAGGGTACCGGCCATCTTGTTCCCTTGTGTCTGTCTCCACTATTGTTGTGTGCCTTTTTCCTTTTCATTCATTCAGTTATAACTCTTTATCTTTTATATCATCTTTTACAGAAGGAATGTGCTTTTGTATGTTGCCGACTGGACCAAAGCACTTTACACTTGTGGACAATAAGAGCAAATTAACTAACTAACTAACTAACGATGTAACTAACTAAGCCAGGTTTTAGAACTAAGTGGAAGTTCAATGTGAAACTTCTCACATGTCATAAAACGTTTAGACCTCTGTAGTTTGTCATTAATTAGCTTTTTGGGGGGCATCATGTGTTATAGAAAATTTTTGTTGTTGCACAATGTCGACATCATATAAAATTGTATTTTTTATCATACATCAAGATTTATTATAGAGGTTAGACTTGTTGATGCCACAAGTTCTTCTAGCAAAGCTTCTAAACATACAGAGCACCTCCAATTAAGATTCTATCAGAGCTCATGTGTGGCCTTGTTTTGTGTATGAGCCAGAGCTTTAGCAGCGCTACACTGTACCTCTTTGTGTTGACCGATTTTCCTCCTGGTATAATACCTTACTTTGAATTAATCATGTGTAATCTCTTTGGCTCGGCTTAACCTTGTGTATGTGTAATCACTCTTCTAAAATATTTAATTTAAGAAGAAAAAGGGAACCGTTTAGTACTAAAATCCACAACAGAACAAAGGAAACATTCAGATACAAACTGTTCCCTCCACCTTTTTATTAGTTCTAATAAATATTTGACCAAACCAGTCCATACAGATGTGACCATTTCTTTTTACATTTGTTTATTTTTCTTTTCTCTTGGCATACTGTCAAAAAATTCTGCACTCAAGACATTAGAGCTTAAGAGTGACACTTCAAACAAAAGACTTATATGCTGGTTTTCACTTAATGAATTTCCCTGCCTTAAAAAGTTAAATAATTCTCATAAATGAAAACATTGTAAAATTGTTTTGTGAATTGAGAAAAAACTGACAGATTATTAGCAATTTATTGCTTAAACATACTTTTTTTTTAATCATTAGTACTATTGTACAACACCGATTCACTGCCAGCACTGCAGCCTTAATGCCACTAAGCTCCTCACAATCCTGCATGTGATAGGTTTATTCAGAAAATTGATGGACAGGCCATGGAACAGTTAATGAGTAGATTTACTAGTTCATTTATTGGCGTTCTCCATCTACTTTAGGTTCAATTCCTGCTTCTTTTTGAATTCATTATACTAAGAACACATCAAACATTTGAATTTTGAATGACCTGCCAAAAGATTTTTCTGTAGAGATTCCTCCACCACTGCATAAATACATACATACAAACATACATACATACATTCATGCACATGCTTGTTCTTTTTTTGTTGATACCAAGTCCTGTTAAGAAAGGCCATGATGCCAGATGAAACTGTGCAGATTGTTTTATTGGGAAAGCTTATTAATTTCTAAAGAATTATCATTGGTGCCCGGCACTGTGGGAAGCGTGAGGCAAATTCAGAGATGAACCTGCCAGCTTAGAGGAATGTTAACGACCTTGTCCCAGGCGTGACATCACTGGTTGCCTGTTTTCTTCAAGTGTTCCAGGGTGAGCTTCAATAAAACATTCACCATGACCTTCATTTAAGTCTCTTACTAATGCATGCATTAAGATAGGGCAGAGATACAGTATATAGGAAGAAGTATGATAGGTTATGAGCTGGCTCTCGTGTAACAAGCTAACAAATTTGCTGTTCTTAAACAGCTCCATTGTACAGCCCATGTTAAATGAACTTTACACTGGTATGAATTTGTTATGTTCAGTGCCTGATATGTGTGTGTAACTGTGCAAATGTTATAAGGTTAAGTACCTTACCTCAGATTAGTAAATCAATTATGTCAACTGAGATATCCAGAAAAAAAAACAGTAAAGCTCTTGAAACGTCTATAAAAAGTTTAGTAACTTTTGCTGCTTTGTACCCTGGTGTAATATTAGGCCTAGTCCTAGCAGGACTTTTAACCTGAAACAAATTTTAAGAAACATTATCTTCAATTTTACACATAAAGACACTGATGAATGTATTTTATCAGTCTCACAAGTATGGAGAATATTAAAATCAAAATATGGACTGGCTCGTTGCTAACGTCTCCTCTGTATCTCATGAGCATCACTAAGCAAAACCATTAGTGTCCCAACAAAGAAAGTGCTGGTGACTACGCAAGTTTAAGAGTATTGCTGTGTGTTTGCATGTTATGATGAAATCTTTACTGTCGTGCCCCAATAGACTAGTAACAGCAGCAGACAGAAAACATACAACTACACGCTAAAAACAAACCTTAGACAATATAAGATACACACATGCAGTTGTCAGAGCAGTTATGGTTGTAATGTGCAGCTACTGAGTGTCTGTATGACCTAAAGCTAAAAACTGCCCCTGCAAGTGCTGCAGGACTAGCATTTTTACAGCAGCTGTGCAGGAAGGCATAGATTTTTGATAATATTGCTTGCCTTCCCAAAACAGAGTGTGTTATAGATGTCCTGTTAAAATGAGGGTTGTGTACCAATAATCTTTCTCAGGTAAATTAACCACCCTCTGAAGCGCTTTGTGCTTCTGAGCTGAACAGGTGAGTTGCAGGGATGCGGGAGTGCCTCATAAAACTGACATTTTACACCAGGTTTGAAGCTTAAAACACAGAAACTTTGGTCCTCTGAGAGAGAGGTTGAGAGCATGAGCTGATAGCACGTTGCTGGACCCACCACACGATGAATCACCCAGATTGGGACCCGAGTGCAGCAGGTGACACAGCAGCACCACACTGGAACAGTGTGAGGTTTTTATGGTGGCTGGAGTGTCAATCCTGCCACCAATCCCCATGTTGTCCCTGTAAGAAGGAGGACCTGCTTGCAGGGCTGGATGCACATTAATGTCAAACCCAGGATGAAACAACTGCAGGTTTAATGGCCTTGCTCAAGGGCCCAGCAGAGTAGAGTCACTCCTGGCGTTTATGATTGCCAGGGCAGATCCCTAGCCTCAGAGCAACCACTCCACTGAGTCAAAGGAAAAATTACTCAATTAACATGAAATCTGCAGGATCTGTAAGAAAGTAAAAATCCACAAAACCGTTCACCTGGTTTACCTTTAAACTTTGCAAGTTACCTAACCCTATCTTTAGTAAACACTCCTCTAAATAGTTTTAAGTCCTCTCATCTATCTCTCTTTCTGTTCTTCAGGGGGAAAACTCATTACCCTCTGTCTTTAAAAATGAGAATGAACTATAAAGCTTAATATTTTTAGAGCTATGAAGAGTCTGTCAATGTAAGCATTTTATCTAAGAAAAATATTCACAATTAACAACTGTATTTTCTTTTTCTTAAATAAAAGTATATTATAAAACAGATACTCATATTTTACAAACATAAGTTACAAAAACACGTTTGTAATTTAAAGTTACATTAAAATTAAAAACATGAAAAATGAATGTGTCGTGGTGAAAAATTTGTCACCAGAAGGCTTTTTACCTGAAAATGAAGGCTATTAGGACACAGGATAGGCAGACAGAGTTTTAAAGCTTTACTGCAATAAAACAACACAAATAACAACACAGACTCAACCCAATATGGCCAAATTGAGCTGAGCCCTGAACAGTTCAAAACCCAAAACTTATATATCATTTCTTATCACTTTGACCTTGTTCAATTAGCTCATTCTGCACCTGTCCTTACTGTCCATTGTTCATCTCTAGTTTCTGTTTTGCTTATTTCTGATTGGTCTTTGGCTGGACAGATGTTTTCCTTTTTCCATCTTTGGGCTTTCATGGTGTCACTTCCTTCTCTAAGCCTTTCAAGCTATGTTATAATGGTGGCCTGAAGCTAAGCTTTAATTAAAAAGAAATATGGTATGTGCTTTTATTTAATCATTGTGTGGCAGTCCTGGCTTGCATTTCTATCTACCATAAGGCAAATGCTTATATATTTGTCTAGATTTATTTATGCTAATACATGAATACACTAATTTTACTTTCATGCACTACATCATTGTGACCTTGTTTATAGCAAAAGCCTTTTGTTGCCTTTTTGCTGAATCACCAATCCAGCTGGTTCCTTACGTGCCTACCAGAGCCATTTTTTTCCTCCGTGGTATCGTTCCTTAGCTTCTCAGCCTTGAACACAGGTGTTCTCCTTCTCCTTATCCTATCCTAAGTTAGTTTATGCACGTTATTTTTGTTCTTGTTCTGTTATATTCCCACACTAGCAATTCTGCTTCAAGCTTAAAAAATAATGCAATATGGCTGATTTTTTAGTTAATTATTTGCTTGACCTATGTTATTTGCTTAACATTCTAATTTATGCTTAATCTAATGTTTTAGAAGCTTTTAATTACTTTTTATGGCTCTATGTTAATATGCTATTTATGCTAATATAGAAATTTTTCTCTTCTACATTTGCTGCTTATATCGTCTCATAGTAAACATTACAATAAAATACCACTTAAAAATATGTCCTATGGCTTCTGTTGAGGCCCTTTCTGTAGAATTCTGAATAGGCCTTGGAGAATTAATCCAGTGATTTCAACAGTCTGGCAACAATAGCATTGCTAGCTTCCCTGTGCAGCCGCATGATCAGAATATTGCTATTGTATTAGCAGCAATACTTAACAAAAAAATCTGTTTGGACGTCAGTGACCAACACTCATCCATATTTAACAATCTCACCACAAATCCCAGACCATCACTCGGTGAACAGCAGCAAAGAAAAGAAAATGTCTATTTAAAACTCTGAAAACAAAACAAATACTTTAAACCACGAAACCCCCAAACAACAGATACAAATTAACATATTAGGGTGTGAAATGTTATTGCCATTATTAACCCATTTTGCCAAAAAATAGCACAGTCTGCTTTTACTGCCCTTAATGTTCAGTAAGACATTGATGGAATCCCCAGCAACCTGACGTAAACAATACAAAAAAATACAAACAAAAGGGTTTGTCTTCTGAAACTCAACTCACTTGTAAATCTGGACAAAAATCCAACTACAAGCAGATGGCTCCAGTTTTGGATTTCCCGCGTCAGTGCCCTGTTGCTCCTTGCGTCACCTCCAGATATCTCTCTCTCTCTCCTCCTATCTTTCTCATTTAAATTCCCTTTAGGCAAACTGTCCTGTCTGCGAAGTGTCTCTTCCATTAAATGTGCACATCCCAATTTTCACAAAGTATACACTTAAGAACAGGGCAAACTAACATAAGGCCAATATTACATGTGGTACTCACAACAAAACATCAGTGACACAGTGGAGACTACAAACAGGTCAAGGATGTATCAGCCTGGCTTTGAATCCCAGACTTGTTTTTGGTTTGTTTTTTTTCCTTTGTAGATTTTGTTAATTCTGTGTGTGGTGAGTGTTAGGTTAATTAGTAATTAAAATGTCCCAATGTGATTGGAAGAATGTGCATATGAGTGAGTGGGCTTGTATGTAGTCTTAGCTATAAAGTTGCACCAAGAAATACCTGCCAAATTAAAAAAAAAAACAGTACCGTATAATTCTTTGGATTACTTAAAATAATCTAACAGCTAATATTCTTTTTCCCAAGATATAGATTAAATGCTACATCTAGATAGAGCTATCACCATGTCATTTGTCCTTGTTCTCCTTGATTTTTCCACTGACTTTGACTCAGTTAACCATTGGATTCTCCTTCAGAACCCTCTCTGACCTAAGCATCACTGGGACTGCTCTCAGAAGGTTTGAATCCTACCTTATGGGTATATAATACTACTATATGTATCCTAGACAGGACAGATGTCAAAGCTGCATCAGCCAAGCACTGAGGAGTCCCAAGGATTTGCGTTAGTCTCACCGATTCTCAGATCATTGCTATGCTGATCATACTTTGATGTACTTTTCATTTCTTCCATAGCACCACATGGTCTTTGGTAGAATCTCATCATGTTTCACTGAAAGCTCAACTAAAATGAAGGAACACCACCTACAGAAGAATCTGGTAAAGAAATTGCTCCATGTTATCCCAGATGGTCCATCTATTCAACATCTTTATAAAGCTTGGCTCATTACCATTAACCTTTAAGAATGATATATATGCAGCCTTGGGATGATTTTCACTGGCCAGCTATCGTACAATGAAAACATTACAACTGTGTCTCATTCATGCAGATTCCCTCTGCACATCACCTAGAAGATCAGAACTTATCTAACAGAGTATGCAGCACAAATTCTGGTCCAGGCCTTGATTGTGTCACATCTTGACTACTGCAACTTTTTATTGTCACAGGGTAGCTGCATGTGCTACCATGTCACTATAGATAGATAGATACTTTATTAATCCCAAGGTCGGCACATGTCAGTCCTCTTTCAGGTTACCACACAGAATCCCCATAGCAGAACACATTTAAGTTCAACTACTTGTAGCTTGACTGCAGAGTAGTCAGTGGGTCACCACCTATGTACACTATACTGTATGGATTTGTGGACATTTGATTATCACATCTATATGAGCTAATTGGACATCCCATCCCAAAACCATTGCCATTAATATGGAGTTGACCCCACCTTTGCAACTATAACAGATTCCACTCATCTGGGAAGGCATTCTACAAGATTGCAGAGTATGTGGGAATTTGTGCCCATTCAGCCAAAAAGCATTTGTGAGGTCATGTACTGATGTTAGATGAGAAGACCTGGCTTGCAATCTAATGCATCCTAAAGATGTTCAGTAGGTTTGAGGTCAGGACATTGTGCAGGTCACTCCAATTCCTCCACACCAAACTAGCCAAACCATTTTTTTATGAACCTGTCCTTGTGCACAGCTTCACAGTCATGCTGGAACAAAAAAGGCCCTTCCCCAGACTGTTGCCACTGACTTGGAAGTGCACAATTGTCTAAAGTGTCTTTGTAAGCAGTAGCATTAATAGTAAATACATTGACAGAAACTGTTCAGTCACTCTGATGGTAACAAAATAGAACAGTTCATATTGTGGACAAATCCATATGTTGTCAAAAGTAAAACTGTGGCAAGTATATTCTGTTTTCTCAGTTTCCCATGGAAGCACATTGTGCCACAGCTACCATGAATAGGCCACATGCCATTTGTGGTTGTGCCATGAGATATCACAATGATTAAACCTTGGCATCAGTGGTGAAAGACAAAGGCATATTTTATACCATACTGCAGACTACCTGGAATGGGCTGCATATGCAGATGGACTAGGTCAACCAGACCTTCACTTTGCTTATTTGGAAGGATTAAAGACACCCTTGATATTTATTATAGATAGATAGATAGATAGATAGATAGATAGATAGATAGATAGATAGATAGATAGATAGATAGATAGATAGATAGATAGATA